>NW_019167827.1:13473450-13727819 GCF_002303985.1 Durio zibethinus
TGTGAAGTTTCATGGCAAGAAGACTCGTTTTCTATTTTTCATGATTTTTGAAACTTTCTACGGTTCAGGATTTTTTAAACTTTTTTCGAAAGGAATTTTGGCCCCAAACTTGGTAGACGTGATCCTTGTATTTTTTTTGGTATGCACAAAAAAATTTAGCTAAAAACTCGAAGTGTATAAGATTTTGTGACTATTTGAAAAAAGTGTCCCCATTTCAGACACTTTAATGGCTACTGGCAGCAAAGCTGTAAAATCTCAAATGCTCTTTAAGGGGGTGTGAGTTCTCGAGGTTTGATGAGGGATAGGGGGCCAATATAAGGGCCAAGTACCAGCACCCATCGCACATCATGTGCGCACACCCCCATAGCCCCTTCGATCACTGGAACCCCAATGCCGTCGGTCAGGTTCTCCGACGATGCTCGGGCGATAATGCCCCGACGAAGAAAAATGCGGCACCAGCACATGCCTGAGCCCAGCATGTGCTGCCATAACCCTCGATCTGGTCTGATCTTAGACTAGGAATGAACTCCGTATTCTTAGACTGGGAATGAACTCTGTATGCCTAAGTCAACCCACGAAACGAGCGTACGGGTGCTCAGCCAGCCAGAGGGGTGGCATGCGCAAGCCGGGGATATCCGGTCCCCTTCTGCATGCTGTCGTCACTACTAACAGCAACCCTTGGTCCGTCTGATCCTAGACTGTGGAATGGAACTCCATATGCCCTAACCAACGCGACGAACGACAGTTGGTCAAACGGGCGGGTGGGCACTACATCGGCCAGAGAGACGGGATGCGTAAGCCGTGGATCGATAGGGTTGTAGGTGGGTTTAGGCACATCTTTATATTTCTGCATGCCAAAACCATTTTTATGGCTTGTAAAATCATACAATGGTCCCTGAAGCCTTCACGTGATGTTTCATGGCAAGACGACTCGTTTTCTATTTTTTACGATTTTTGAAACTTTTTGTGGTTCGGAATTTTTTAAAATTTTTTTGGAAGAAGTTTTGGCCCCAAACTTGGTAGACACGATCCTTGTATTTTTTTTGGCATGCACAAAAAAATTCAGCTAAAAACTCGAAGTGTACAAGATTTTGTGACCATTTGAAAAAGTTTCCCCATTTCAGACACTTTAATGGCTACTGGCAGCAAACCTGTAAAATCTCAAATGCTCTTTAAGGGGGTGTGAGTTCTCGAGGTTTGATGAGGGATAGGGGGCCAATATAAGGGCCAAGTACCAGCACCCATCGCACATCATGTGCGCACACCCCCCCAGCCCCCCCGATCACCGGAACCCCAATGCGGCCGGTCAGGTTCCCCGGTGATGGCACCCCGGTGAAGAAAAATGTGACACCAGCACATGCCCAACCCCAGCATGTGCTGTCGCAACCCTCAGCCCGATCCGATCTTAGACTGGGAATGAACTCCGTATGCTTAGACTGGGAATGAACTCCGTATGGCTAAGTCAACCAACGAAACGAGCGTACGGGCGTTCAACCGGCCAGAGGGCGGGATGCGCAAGTCGGGGATCGATCGGGTCCCCCTCTACGTGCTGCCAATCCTGCTGCCACAACCCTTGGTCTGGTCCTATTTTAGACTAGGAATGAACTTTGTATGCCTAAGCCAACCGACGAAAAGAGTGGGCGGGCGGGCAAGCGGGCACTACGCCGGCCAGAGAGACGGGATGCGCAAGCCGTGGATCGATAGGGTGGTAGGTGCATTTAGGGACATCTTCATATTTCTGTGTGCCAATGCCATTTTTATGGCTTGTAAATTCATACAATGGTCCCTTAACCCTTCACGTGAAGTTTCATGGCAAGACGACCCGTTTTCTATTTTTCACGATTTTCAAAACTTTTTGCGGTTTGGGATTTTTTTAAATTTTTTCGAAAGGAGTTTTGGCCCCAGACTTGGTAGACGTGATGCTTGTATTTTTGTTGGCATGCACAAAAAAATTCAGCTAAAAACTCTAAGTGTACAAGATTTTGTGACCATTTGAAAAAAGTATCTACATTTCAAACACTTTAATGGCTACTGGCAGTAAACCTGTAAAATCTCAAATGCTCTTTAAGGGGGGGTGAGTTCTCGAGGTTTGATGAGGGATAGGGGCCAATATAAGGGCCAAGTACCAGCACCCATCGCACATCATGTGCGCACACCCCCCTCGGCCCCCCGATCGCCGGAACCCCAATGCCGCCGGTCAGGTTATCCGATGATGCTCCGGTGATAGTGCCCCGACGAAGAAAAATGTGGCACCAGTACATGCCCGACCCCAGCATGTGCTTCCGCAACCCTTGGTCTGGTTCAATCTTAATTGGGAATGAACTATGTATGCTTAGATTGGGAATGAACTCCGTATGCCTAAGTCAACCCACGAAACGAGCGTGCCGGCGCTCAGCCGACCAGAGGGGCGGGATGCGCAAGCTGGGGATCGGTCTGGTCCCCCTCTACATGCTGCCAATCCTGCTACCGCAACCCTCAGTTCAGTCCAATCTTAGACTGGGAATGAACTCCCTATGCCTCAGCCAACCGACAAAATGAGCGAGTTCCTGCCCGTCAGAGAGACGGGATGCGCAAGCCGTTGATCGATAGGGTGGTAGGTGGGTTTAGGCACATCTTAATTTTTCTGCATGCCAATGCCATTTTTATGGCTTGTAAATTCATACAATTGTCCCTTAAGCCTTCACATGAAGTTTCTTGGCAAGACGACTCGTTTTCTATTTTTCACGATTTTTGAAACTTTTTGCGGTTTGGGATTTTTTAAAATTTTTTCGGAAGGAGTTTTGGCCCCAAGCTTGGTAGACATGATCCTTGTATTTTTTTTGGCATGCACAAAAAAATTCAGCTAAAAAAGCGAAGTGTACAATATTTTGTGACCATTTCAAAAAAGTGTCCCCATTTTAGACACTTTAATGGCTACTGGCAGCAAACCTGTAAAATCTCAAATGCTCTTTAAGGGGGTGTGAGTTGTCAAGGTTTGATGAGGGATAGAGGGCCAATATAAGGGCCAAGTACCAGCACCCATTGCACATCGTGTGCGCACAACCCCCCCGATCGTTGAAACCCCAATGCCGCCGATCAGGTTCCCCGGCGATGCTCGGGCGATGGTGCCCCGACGAAGAAAAAATACGGCACCAGCACATGCCCGAGCCCAGCATGTGCTGCCGTAACCCTCGGTCTGGTCCGATCTTAGACTGGGAATGAAGTCCATATGCTTAGACTGGGAATGAACTCCGTATGCCTAAGTCAACCCATGAAACGAGCGTGCGGGCGCTTAGTCGGCCAGAGGGGCGGGAAGCGCAAGCCAGGGATCGACCGGGTCCCTCTCTACGTGCTACCAATCCTACTGCCGCAACCTTTAGTTCAGTTCAATCTTAGACTAGAAATGAACTCCATATGCCTAAGCCAACCGATGAAATGAGCGGGCGGGCGGACGGGCAGGCACTACGCCGGCCTGAGAAACAGGATGCGCAAGTCGTGGATCGATAGGGTGATAGGTGGGTTTAGGCACATCTTCATATTTCTACGTGCCAAAGCCATTTTTATGCTTGTAAATTCATACAATGGTCTCTTAAGTCTTCACGTGAAGTTTCATGGCAAGATGACTCGTTTTCTATTTTTCACGATTTTTTTAACTTTTTACGGTTTGGGATTTTTTAAAATTTTTTTGGAAGGAGTTTTGGCCCCAAACTTGGCAGACATGATCCTTGTATTTTTTTTTGGCATGCACAAAAAAATTCAGCTAAAAACTCGAAGTGTACAAGATTTTGTGACCATTTGAAAAAAGTGTCTCCATTTCAGCCACTTTAATGGCTACTGGTAGCAAACCTGTAAAATCTCAAATGCTCTTTAAGGGGGTGTGAGTTCTCGAGGTTTGATGAGGGATAAGGGGCCAATATAAGGGCCAAGTACCAGCACCCACCGCATATCATGTGCGCACACCCCCCCGGCCCTACCGATCGCCGGAACCCCAATGCCGCCGGTCAGGTTCCTGGCAATGCTCCGACTATGGTGCCCCGACGAAGAAAAATGCGGCACCAGCACATGCCCGAGCCCAGCATGTGCTGCCAAAACCCTCGGTCTGATCCGATCTTAGACTTGGAATGAACTCCATATGCCTAAGCCAACCGACGAAACGAACGGGCGAGCACTACGCCGGCCAGAGAGACGGGATGTGCAAGCCGTGGATCGATAGGGTGGTAGCTTGGTTTAGGCACATATTGATATTTCTGCATGCCAATGCCATTTTTGTGGCTTGTAAATTCGTACAATGGTCCCTTAAGCCTTCACGTGAAGTTTCATGGCAAGACGACTCGTTTTCTATTTTTCACGATTTTTGAAACTTTTTAGGGTTCAGAATTTTTTAAACTTTTTTCAGAAGGATTTTTGGCCCAAACTTGGTAAACATGATCCTTGTATTTTTGTTGGCATGCACAAAAAAATTCAGCTAAAAACTCGAAGTTTAGAAGATTTTGTGACCATTTGAAAAAAATGTCCCCATTTTAGACACTTTAATGGCTACTGGCAGCAAACCTGTAAAATCTCAAATGCTCTTTAAGGGGGTGTGAGTTCTCGAGGTTTGATGAGGGATAGGGGGATAATATAAGGGCCAAGTACCAGCACCCATCGCACATCATGCGCGCACACCCCCCATGGCCCCCTATCATCGGAACCCCAATGCCGCCGGTCAGGTTCTCCGGTGATGTTCCAGGGATGGTGCCCCGGTGAAGAAAAATGCGACACCAGCACATGCCCAAGCCCAGCATGTGCTGTCGCAACCCTCGGTCCGGTCCGATCTTAGACTGGGAATAAACTCCATATACTTAGACTTGGAATGAACTCCGTATGCCTAAGTCAACCCACGAAACGAGCGTGTGGGCGCTCAGTCAGCCAGAGGGGTGGGATGGGAAGGCCGGGGGTTGGTCGGGTCCCCCTCTACGTGCTATTGATCCTGCTGCCACAACCCTCAATCCGGTCTGATCTTAGACTGGGAATGAACTCCATATGCCTAAGCCAACCGACGAAATGAGCGGGCGGGCGGGCACTACGCTGGCCAGAGAGACGGGATGCGCAAGCCGTGGATCGATAGGGTGGTTGGTGGGTTTAGGCACATCTTCATATGTCTGCATGCCAATGCCATTTTTATGGCTTGTAAATTCATACAATGGTCCCTTAAGCTTGCATGTGAAGTTTCATGGCAAGACGACTCGTTTTCTATTTTTCACGATTTTTGAAACTTTTTAGGGTTCGGAATTGTTTAAAATTTTTTCAGAAGGAATTTTGGCCCAAACTTGGTAGACGTGATCCTTGTATTTTTGTTGGCATGCACAAAAAAATTCAGCTAAAAACTCGAAGTGTACAAGATTTTGTGACCATTTGAAAAAAATGTCCCCATTTCAGACACTTTAATGGCTACTGGCAGTAAACCTGTAAAATCTCAAATGCTCTTTAAGGGGGAGTGAGTTCTCAAGGTTTGATGAGGGATCGGGGGCCAATATAAGGGCCAAGTACCAGCAACCATTGCATATCATGTGCGCACAACCCCCCGGCCCCCCCGATCGCTGGAACCCCAATGCCGTCGGTAAGGTTCTTCGACGATGCTCCGACGATGGTGCCCCGGTGAAGAAAACTACGGCACTAGCACATGCCCGAGCCCAGCATGTGCTGCTGCAACCCTCGGTCCGGTCCGATCTTAGACTTGGAATGAACTCCATATGCTTAGACTGGGAATGAACTCCGTAAGCCTAAGTCAACCCACGAAACGAGCGTGCGGGCGCTCAGCCGGCCAGAGGGGCAGGATGCGTAAGCCAGGGATCGACCGGGTCCCCCTCTACGTGCTGTCGATGCTGCTGGCCGCAACTTCATCCCAGTTGATCTTGCACTGTGAATGAACTCCATATGCCTAAGCCAACTGACGAAATGAGCGGGCGGGCGAGTACTACGCCGGCCAGAGAGACGGGATGCGCAAGCCGTGGATCGATAGGGTGGTTGGTGGGTTTATGCACATCTTCATATTTTTTCATGCCAAAGCCATTTTTATGGCTAGTAAATTCATAAAATGGTCCCTTAAGCCTGCATGTGAAGTTTCATGGCAAGACGACTCGTTTTCTATTTTTCACGATTTTTAAAACTTTTTACGGTTCGAGATTTTTTAAAATTTTTTTGGAAGGAGTTTTGGCCCCAATCTTGGTAGAAGTGATACTTGTATTTTTGTTGGTGTGCACAAAAAAATTCAGCTAAAAACTCGAAGTGTACAAGATTTTGTGACCATTTGAAAAAAGTGTCCCCATTTCAGACACTTTAATGGCTACTGGCAGCAAACCTGTAAAATCTCAAATGCTCTTTAAGGGGGTGTGAGTTCTCGAGGTTTGATGAGGGATAGGGGGCCAATATAAGGGCCAAGTACCAGCACCCATCACATATCATTTGCGCACAACCCCCCGACCCCCCCGATCGCCGGAACCCCAATGCCGCCGGTAAGGTTCTCCGACGATGCTCTGACGATGGTGCCCTGGCGAAGAAAACTGTGGCACCAGCACATGCCCGAGCCCAGCACGTGCTACTGCATCCCTCGGTCTGGTCCGATCGTAGACTGGGAATGAACTCCATATGCTTAGACTGGGAATTAACTCCGTAAGCCTAAGTCAACCCACGAAACGAGCTTGCGGGCGCCAAACCTGCCAGAGGGGCAGGATGCGTAAGCCGAGGATCGACCGAGTCCTCCTCTACGTGCTGCTGATCCTACTGCCACAACCCTCAGTCTGATCTAATCTTAGATTGGGAATGAACTTCGTATGCCTAAGCCAACCGACAAAACGAGCGGGCAGGTGGGCAGGCACTACGTCGCCCAGAGAGACAGGATGCGCAAGCCGTGGATCGATAGGGTGGTAGGTGGGTTTAGGCACATCTTCATATTTCTGCTTGCCAATGCCATTTTTATGGCTTGTAAATTCATACAATGGTCCCTTAAGCCTTCACGTGAAGTTTCATGGCAAGACGACTCGTTTTCTATTTTGCACGATTTTTGAAACTTTTTGCTGTTCGAGATTTTTTAAAATTTTTTTGGAAAGAGTTTTAGCCCCAAACTTAGTAGACGAGACCCTTGTATTTTTGTTGGCATGCACAAAACATTTCAGCTAAAAACTCGAAGTGTACAAGATTTTGTGACCATTTGAAAAAATTTCCCCATTTCAGACACTTTAATGGCTACTGGTAGCAAACCTGTAAAATCTCAAATGGTCTTTAAAGGGGTGTGAGTTCTAGCAGTTTGATGAAGGATAGGGGGCCAATATAAGGGCCAAGTACCAGCACCCATCGCACATAATGTGCCCACACCCCCCCGGCTCCCCCGATCACCGGAACCCTAATGTTGTCGGTCAGGTTCTCTGGCAATGCTCCGACGATGGTGCCCCGACGAAGAAAAAGGCGGCACCAGCACATGCTCGAGCCCAGTATGTGCTACCGCAACCCTCGGTTCACTCCAGTCTTACACTGGGAATGAACTCCGTATGCCTAAGCCAATCGACGAAACTAACGGGCGGGCGGGCGGGCACTATGTCGGCCAGAGAGACGGGATGCGCAAGCCGTGGATCGATAGAGTGGTAGGTGGGTTTAGGCACATCTTCATATTTCTACGTGCCAATGCCATTTTTATGGCTTGTAAATTCATACAATGGTCCCTTAAGCCTTCACGTGAAGTTTCATGGTAAGACGACTCGTTTTCTATTTTTCATGATTTTTGAAACTTTTTGCGGTTCGTGATTTTTTTAAATTTTTTTGGAAGGAGTTTTGGCCCAAAACTTGGATGACGTCATCCTTGTATTTTTGTTGGCATGCACAAAAAAATTGAGCTAAAAACTCGAAGTGTACAAGATTTTGTGACCATTTGAAAAAAGCATCCCCATTTCAGACACTTTAATGGCTACTGGCAGCAAACCTGTAAGATCTCAAATGCTCTTTAAGGGGGTGTGAGTTCTTGAGGTTTGATGAGGGATAGGGGGCCAATATTAGGGCCAAGTACCATCACCTCGAGCCCAACATATGCTGCCGCAACCCTTGGTCCGGTCCGATCTTAGACTGGGAATGAACTTCGTATGCCTAAGTCTACCCACGAAACGAGCGTGCAGGCACTCAGCTGGCCAGAGGGGTGGGATGCGCAAGCCGAGGATCAGTCGGTTCCCCTCTGTGTGCTGCCGCAACCCTCCTTCCGGTCTGATGTTAGAGTGGGAATGAACTCCGTATACCTAAGCCAACCGATGAAACGAACGGGCAAGCGGGCGGATGGGCGGACGGGCACTACGTCGGCCAGAGAGATGGGATGCGCAAGTCATGGATCGATAGGGTAGCAGGTGGGTTTAGGCGCATCTTCGTATTTCTGGGTGCCAATGCCATTTTTATGGCTTGTAAATTCATACAATGGTCCGTTAAGCCTTCACGTGAAGTTTCATTACAAGATGACTCGTTTTTTATTTTGCACGATTTTCAAAACATTTTACGGTTTGGGATTTTTTTTAATTTTTTTGGAAGGATTTTTCGCCCCAAACTTGGTAGACGTGATTCTTGAATTTTTGTTGGCATGCATAAAAAAATTCATCTAAAAACTCGAAGCGTACAAGATTTTGTGACCATTTGAAAAAAGAGTCCCCATTTCAGACACTTTAATGTCTACTGGCAGCAAACCTGTAAAAGCTCAAATGCTCTTTAAGGGGGTGTGAGTTCTCGAGGTTTGATGAGGGATAGGGGGCCAATATAAGGGCAAGTACCAAACCCATCCGCACATCATGTGCGCACACCCCCCGGCCCCCCCGATCGTTGGAACCCCAATACCGTCGGTCAGGTTCTCCGGTGATGCTCCGGCGATGGTACCTCGGTGAAGAACTGGTCTGATCTTAGATTGGGAATGAACTCCGTATGCCTAAGCCAACCGACAAAACCAGCGGGTGGGCGGGCGGGCGGGCACTAAGCCGGCCAAAGAGACGGGATGCCCAAGCCCAGCATGTGCTGTCGCAACCCTCAGTCCGGTCCGATCCGATCTTAGACTGGGAATGAACTCCGTATACTTAGATTGGGAATGAACTCCGTATGCCTATGTCAACCCATGAAACGAGCGTGCGGGCGCTTAGCCGGCCAGAGGGGCGGGACACGTAAGTTGGGGATCGACCAGGTCCCCCTCTTTGTGTTGTCGATCCTGCTGCCGTAACCCTCAATCCGATCCGATCTTAGACTGTGAATGAACTCTGTATGCCTAAGCCAACCGACGAAACGGGCGGGCGGGCACTACACTGGCCAGAGAGACGGGATGCGCAAGTCGTGGATCGATAGGGTGGTAGGTGGGTTTAGGCACATCTTCATATTTCTGCATGCCAATGCCATTTTTATAGCTTGTAAATTCATATAATGGTCCATTAAGCCTTGACGTGCAGTTTCAGGGCAAGACGACTCGTTTTCTATTTTTTACGATTTTTGAAACTTTTTCGGCTCGAGATTTTTTCAAATTTTTTCGAAAGGAGTTTTGGCCCCAAACTTGGTAGACATGATCCTTGTATTTTTGTTGGCATGCACAAAAAAATTCAGCTAAAAACTCAAAGTGTACAAGATTTTGTGACCATTTGAAAAAAGTGTCCCCATTTCAAACACTTTAATGGCTACTAGCAGCAAACATGTAAAATCTCAAATGCTCTTTAAGGGGGTGTGAGTTCTTGAGGTTTGATGAGGGATAGGGGGCCAATATAGGGGCCAAGTACCAGCACCCATTGCACATCATGGGCGCACACCCCCCGGCCCCCCCGATCGTCGGAACCCCAATGACGCCGGTCAGGTTCTTTGACGATGCTCCGGCGATTGTGCCCTGGTGAAGAAAAATGTGGCATCAGCACATACCCAAGCCTAGCATGTGCTGCCGCAACCCTCGGTCCGATCCGATCTTAGACTGAGAATGAACTCCGTATCCTTAGACTGGAAATGAACTCCGTATGCTTAGACTGGGAATGAACTCCGTTTGCCTAACCCAACCGACAAAACGACCTGCTCGGCGGGCAGGCGGGCACTACGCCGGCCAGAGAGGTGGGATACGTAAGCCGTGGATCGATACGGTGGTAGGTGGGTTTAGGCACATCTTCATATTTCTGCATGCCAATGCCATTTTTATGGCTTGTAAATTCATACAATGGTCCCTTAAGCCTTCACGTGAAGTTTCATGGCAAGACAACTCGTTTTTTATTTTTCATGATTTTAAAAACTTTTTACTGTTCTGGATTTTTTAAAATTTTTTTGGAAGGAGTTTTGGCCTCGAACTTGGTAGACGTGATCCTTGTATTTTTGTTGGCATGCATAAAAAAATTCAGCTAAAAACTCGAAATGTACAAGATTTTGTGACCATTTGAAGAAAGTGTCCCCATTTCAAACACTTTAATGGCTAGTGGCAGCAAACCTGTAAAATCTCAAATGCTCTTTAAACGGGTGTGAGTTCTCGAGGTTTGATGAGGGATAGGGGGCCAATATAAGGAACAAGTACCAGAACCCATCGCACATCATGTGCGCACACCCCAGGCCCCCCGATCGCCGGAACCGCAATGCCGTCGGTCAGGTTCTCCGGTGATGCTCCGACGATGGTGCCCCGACGAAGAAAAATGCCGCACCAGCACATGCCCGAGCCCAGCATGTCCTGCCGCAACCCTTGGTCCGATCCAATTTTAGACTAGGAATGAACTCTGTATGCTTAGACTGGGAATGAACTCCGTTTGCCTAAGTCAACCCACGAAACGAGCGTGCAGGCACTCAACCGGCCAGCGGGGCGGGATGCGTAAGTCGAGGATCGGTCGGGTCCCCCTCTGCGTGCTGCCAATCCTACTGTCGATCTTGCTACCGCAACCTCCTTCCAGTCGGATCTTAGTGTGGGAATGAACTCCGTATCCCTAAGCCAATCGACGAAACGAGCGGGCGGGCGGGCCGACGGGCATTACGTTGGCCAGAGAGACGAGATGCGCAAGCGTGGATCGATAGCGTGGTAGGTGGGTTTAGGCGCATCTTCGTATTTATGGGTGCCAATGCCATTTTTATGGCTTGTAAATTCTTACAATGGTCCCTTAAGCCTTCACGTGAAGTTTCATGGCAAGATGATTCGTTTTTTATTTTGCACGATTTTTGAAACTTTTTGAGGTTCGAAATTTTTTAAAATTTTTTTGGAAGGAGTTTTGGCCCCAAACTTGGTAGACGTGATCCTTGAAATTTTGTTGGCATGCACAAAAAAATTCATCAAAAACTCGAAGTGTACAAGATTTTGTGACCATTTGAAAAAAGGGTCCCCATTTCAAACACATTAATGGCTACTGGCAGCAAACCTGTAAAATCTCAAATGCTCTTTAAGGGTGTGAGTTCTCGAGGTTTGATGAGGGATAGGGGGCCAATTCAAGTACCAGAACCCATCGCACATCATGTGTGCACACCCCACGGCACCCCCGATCACCGGAACCCCAATGTCGCCGGTCAGGTTCTCCGGCGATGCTCCGACGATGGTGCCCCAGTGAAGAAAAATGTGGCACCAGTACATGCCCGAGCCAAGAATGTGCTGCCGCAACCCTCGGTCTGGTCCGATCTTAGACTGGGAATGAACTCCGTATGCTTAGACTAGGAATGAACTCCGTATGTCTAAGTCAACTCACGCAACGAGCGTGCGAGCGCTCAGTCGGCCAGAGGGGCAGGATGTGCAAGCGGGGGATCGGTCGGGTCCCCGTCTGTGTGCCGCCGATCATGCTACCGTAACCCTCGATCTGGTCCAATCTTAGACTGGGAGTAAACTCTATATGCCTAAGCAAACCAACGAAACGAACGGGCGGGCACTACGCCAGCCAGAGAGCCGGGAAGCGCAAGGCGTGGATCGATAGGGTGGTAGGTGGGTTTAGGTACATCTTCATATTTCTGTGTGACAATGCCATTTTTATGGCTTGTAAATTCATACAATGGTCCCTTAAGCCTTCACGTTAAGTTTCATGGCAAGACGACTCATTTTTTATTTTTCAAGATTTTCAAAACTATTTACGGTTTGGGATTTTTTAAAATTTTTTCGGAATGATTTTTTGCCCCAAACTTGGTATACGTGATCCCTGTATTTTTGTTGGCATGCACAAAAAACTTTAGCTAAAAACTCGAAGTGTACAAGATTTTGTGACCATTTGAAAAAAGTGTCCCCATTTCAGACACTTTAATGCCTACTGGCAACAAACGTGTAAAATCTCGAATGCTCTTTAAGGGGGTGTGAGTTCTCGAGGTTTGATGAGGGATAGGAGCCCAATATAAGAGCCAAGTACCAGCACCCATCGCACATCATGCGTGCGCACCCCCCCGGCCCCCCCGATTGCCGGAACCCCAATGCCGTCGGTCAGGTTCTCCGGCAATGCTCCGGCGATGGCGCCCTGACGAATAAAAATGCAGCACCAGCACATGCCTGAGCCCAGCATGTGCTGCCGCAACCCTCGGTCCGGTCTGATCTTAGACTGGGAATGAACTTCGTATGCTTAGAGTGGGAATGAACTCTGTATGCCTAAGTCAACCCACGAAACGAGCGTGCGGGAGCTCAGCCGACCAGAGGGGCGGGATGCGCAAGTCGGGGATCGATCGAGTCCCCCTCTGCGTGTTGCCGATCATGCTGCCGCAACCCTCAGTCGAGTCTGATCTTAGACTAGGAATGAACTCCGTATGCCTCAGCCAACCGACGAAACGAACAGGCGGGCGGGCGGACGGGTACTTCGCCAGCCAGAGAGACGGGACGCGTAAGCCGTGGATTGATAGGGTGGTAGGTGGGTTTAGGCACATCTTCATATTTTTACATGCCAATGCCATTTTTATGGCTTGTAAATTCATACAATGGTCCCTTAAGCCTTCACGTGAAGTTTCATGGCAAGACGACTCGTTTTCTATTTTTCACGATTTTTGAAAACTTTTACGGTTCAAGATTTTTTAAAATTTTTTTGGAAGGAGTTTTGGCCCCAAACTTGGTAGACATGATCCTTGTATTTTTTTTGGCATGCAAAAAAAAATTCAGTTAAAAACTCGAATTGTACAAGATTTTGCGACCATTTGAAAAAAGTGTCCCCATTTCAGACACTTTAATGGCTACTGGCAGCAAACCTGTAAAATCTCAAATGCTCTTTAAGGCGGTGTGAGTTCTCGAGGTTTGATGAGGGATAGGGTGCCAATATAAGGGCCAAGTACCAGTACCCATCGCACATCATGTGCGCACACCCCCCTGGCCCCCTCAATCGCCGGAACCCCAATGCCGTCGATCAGGTTCTCCGTCAATGCTCCGACGATGGTGCCCCGACGAAGAAAAATGCGGCACCAGCACATGCCCGAGCCCAGTATATGCGGTCGTAACCCTCGGTCGGGTCCGATCTTAGACTGGGAATGAACTCCGTATGCTAAGTCAACCCACGAAATGAGCGTGCGGGCGCTCAGTCGACCAGAGGGGTGCGATGCGCAAGCCGGGGATCGATCGGGTCCCCCTTTGCGTGCTGTCGATCCTACTGCTGCAACCCTCGGTCCGATCAGATCTTAGACTGGGAATGAACTCTGTATGCCTAAGCCAACCAATGAAATGAGCGGGCGGGCAAGCACTACGTCGGCCAGAGAGACGGGATGCGCAAGCCGTGGATTGATATGGTGGTAGGTGGGTTTAGGTACATCTTCATATTTTTAAGTGCCAATGCCATTTTTATGGCTTGTAAATTCATACAATGGTCCCTTAAGCCTTCACGTGCAGTTTCATGGCAAGACGACTCATTTTCTATTTTTCACGATTTTTGAAACTTTTTACGGTTCGAGATTTTTTAAAATTTTTTCGGAAGGAGTTTTGGCCCCGAACATTGTTGACGTGACCGTTGTATTTTTGTTGGCATGTGAAAAAAAATTCAGCTAAAAATTGGAAGTGTACAACATTTTGTGACCATTTGAAAAAAATGTTCCCATTTCAGACACTTTAATGGCTATTGGTAGCAAACCTGTAAAATCTCAAATGCTCTTTAAGGGGGTGTGATTTCTTGAGGTTTGATGAGGGATAGGGGGCCAATATAAGGGCCAAGCACCAGCACCCATCGTACATCATGTTCGCAGACCTGCCCCGGCCCCTCGATCATCAGAACCCTATTACCATCGGTCAGGTTCTCCGACGATGCTCCGGTGATGCTTCGACGATGGTGCCCCGACGAAGAAAAATGCGGTACCAGAACATGCCTGAGCCCAGTATGTGCTGCCATAACCCTCAGTCAAGTTTGATCTTAGACTGGGAATGAACTCCGTATGCTTAGACTAGGAATGAACAACGTATGCCTAAGTCAACCCACGAAACGAGCGTGCGGACGCTCAGCCAGCCAGATGGGCGGGATGCGCAAGCTGGGGATCGAAAGGGTCCCCCTCTGTGTGCTGTCGATCCTGCTACAGTAACCCTTGGTCCGGTCCAATCTTATACTAGGAATGAACTCCGTATGCCTAAGCCAATCGACCAAACGAGCGGGCAGGCAGGCACTACGCCGACCAGAGAGACGGGATGCGCAAGCCGTGGATCGATAGGGTGGTAGGTGGGTTTAGGTACATCTTCATATTTCTGCATGCCAATGCCATTTTTATGACTTGTAAATTCATACAATGCTCCCTCAAGCCTTCAAGTGAAGTTTCATGGCAAGACGACTCGTTTTCTATTTTTCACGATTTTTGAAACTTTTTATGATTCGGGATTTTTTAAAATTTTTCGGAAGGAGTTTTGGCCCCAAAATTGGTAGACGTGATCCTTGTATTTTTGTTGGCATGCACAAAAACATTCAGCCAAAAACTCGAAGTGTACAAGATTTTGTGACCATTTGACAAAAGTGTCCCCATTTTCAAACACTTTAATGGCTACTGGCAGCAAACCTGTAAAATCTCAGATGCTCTTTAAGGGGGTGTGAGTTCTCGAGGTTTGATGAGGGATAGGGGGCCAATATAAGGACCAAGTACCAGCTCCCATCACACATCATGTGCGCACACCCCCCCCGGCTCGCCCGATCGTCGAAACCCCAATGCCATCTGTCAGGTTCTTCGGTGACGCACTGGCGAAGGTGCCCCGGCGAAGAAAAATGCGGCACCAACACATGCCCGAGACCAACATGTGCTGCCGTAACCCTCGGTCTGGTCCGATCTTAGACTGGGAATGAACTCCGTATGCTTAAACTGGGAATGAACTTCATATGGCTAAGTCAACCCATAAAATGAGCGTACAGTCGCTCAGCCGACCAGAGGGGCGAGATGCGCAAGCCGGGGATCGCTCGGGTCCCCTTCTGCATGCTGCATATCCTGCTGCCACCACCCTCAGTTTGGTCTAATCTTAGACTAGGAATGAACTCTGTATGCCTAAGCCAACTGACGAAATGAGCGGGCGGGCGGGCACTACGTCGCCCAGAGAGACGGGATGCGCAAGCCGTGGATCGATAGGGTGGTAGGTGGGTTTAGGCACATCTTCATATTTCTTCGTGCCGAAGCCATTTTTATGGCTTGTAAATTCATACAATGGTTCCTTAAGCCTTCACGTGAAGTTTCATGGCAAGACACTCGTTTTCTATTTTTCATGATTTTCGAAACTTTTTGCTGTTCAGGATTTTTTAAAATTTTTTTGGAAGGAGTTTTGGCCCCAAACTTGGTAGACGTGATCCTTGTATTTTTTTTGAAGTGCACAAAAAAATTCAGCTAAGAACTCAAAGTGTACAAGATTTTGTGACCATTTGAAAAAAGTGTCCCCATTTCAAACACTTTAATGGCTACTAGCAATAAACCTGTAAAATCTCAAATGCTTTTTAAGGGGGTGTGAGTTCTCAAGGTTTGATGAGGGATAGGGGGCCAATACAAGGGCCAAGTACCAGCACCCATCGCACATCATGTGTGCACACCCCGCCCGGCCACCCCGATTGCCGGAACCCCAATGCCGTCGGTCAGGTTCTCCGGCAATGCTCCGACGATGGTGCTCCGACGATGGCACCAGCACATGCTCGAGCCCAGCATGTGCTGCCGTAACCCTTGGTCCGGTTCGATCTTAGATAGGGAATGAACTCCGAATGCTTAGACTGGGAATGAACTCCATTTGCCTAAGTCAACACATGAAACGAGCGTGCGGGCACTTAGTTGGCCAGAGGGACGGGATGCGTAAGCCAAGGATTTACCGGGTCCCCCTCTGCGTGTTGCCAATCCTGCTGCCGTAACCCTCAGTCTGGTCCAATCTTAGACTAGGAATGAACTCCGTATGCCTAAGCCAACCGACGAAACGAGCGGGTGGGCACTAAGTCGAACAGAGAGACGGGATGCGCAAGCCGTTGATAGATAGGGTGGTAGGTGGGTTTAGGCACATCTTCCTTTTTCTGCATGCCAATGCCATTTTTATGGCTTGTAAATTCATACAATTGTCCCTTAAGCCTTCACGTGAAGTTTCATGGCAAGACAACTTGTTTTCTATTTTTCATGATTTTTGAAACTTTTTACGGTTCAGATTTTTTAAAGTTTTTTCAGAAGTAGTTTTGGCCCCAAACTTGGTTGACATGATCCTTGTAATTTTGTTGGCATGCACAAAAAACTTCAGCTAAAAAATTGAAGTGTACAAGATTTTGTGACCATTTGAAAAAAGTGTCCCCATTTCAGACACTTTAATGGCTACTGACAGTAAACCTGTAAAATCTCAAATGCTCTTTTTAAGGGGGTGTGAGTTCTCTAGGCTTGATGAGGGATAGGGGGCCAATATAAGGGCCAAGTACCAGCAGCCATCGCACATCATTTACGCACACCCTCCCAGATCGTCGAAACCCCAATGCCGCCGATCGGGTTCTCCGACTATGGTGCCCCGGCGAAAAAAAATACTGCACCAGGACATGCCCGAGCCCAGCATGTGCTATCGCAACCCTCGGTCCGGTCTGATCTTAGACTAGGAATGAAATTCGTATGCTTAGACTGGGAATGAACTCCGTATGCCTAAGTCAACCCACGAAACAAGCGTACGGGCGCTCAGCTGGCCAGAGGGGCGGGATGCGCAAGCCAGGGATCTGTCGGGTCCCCCTCTGCGTGCTACCGATCCTGCTACCGCAACCCTTGGTCTGATCAGATCTTAGATAGGGAATGAACTCCATAGGCTTAAGCCAACCGATGAAACGAGTGGGCGGGCGGGCGGGCACTACGCCGGCCAGAGAGGCGAAATGTGCATGTTATGGATCGATAGCGTAGTAGGTGGGTTTAGGCACATCTTCATATTTCTGCATGCCAATGCCATTTTTATGGCTTGTAGATTCATACAATGGTCCCTTAAACCTTCACGAGCAGTTTCATGGCAAGACGACTCGTTTTCTATTTTTCATGATTTTTGAAACTTTTTGCGGTTTGAGATTTTTTAAAATTTTTTTGGAAGGAGTTTTGGCCCCAAACTTGGTAGACGTGATCCTTGTATTTTTGTTGGCATGCACAAAAAAATTCAGCCAAAAAATCGAAGCATACAAGATTTTGTGACCATTTGAAAAAAGTGTCCCCATTTCAGACACTTTAATCGCTACTGGTAGCAAACCTGTAAAATCTCAAATGCTCTTTAAGGGGGTGTGAGTTCTCGAGGTTTGATGAGGGATAGGGGGCAATATAAGGGCCAAGTACCAGCACCCATCGCACATCATGTGCGTACACCCCCCCGGCCCCCTCGATCGCCGGAACCCCAATGCCGTCGGTCAGGTTCTTCGACGATGCTCCGGCAGTGGTGCCCCGGTGAAGCTAAAAAATTGAAGTGTACAAGATTTTGTGACCATTTGAAAAAAGTGTCCCCATTTCAGACACTTTAATGGCTACTGACAGTAAACCTGTAAAATCTCAAATGCTCTTTTTAAGGGGGTGTGAGTTCTCTAGGCTTGACGAGGGATAGGGGGCCAATATAAGGGCCAAGTACCAGCAGCCATCGCACATCATTTACGCACACCCTCCCAGATCGTCGAAACCCCAATGCCGCCGATCGGGTTCTCCGACTATGGTGCCCCGATGAAGAAAAATACTGCACCAGGACATGCCCGAGCCCAGCAAGTGCTGCCGTAACCCTCAGTCCGGTCCGATCTTAGACAGGGAAAGAACTCCGTATGCTTAGACTAGGAATGAACTCCGTATGCCTAAGTCAACCCATGAAATGAGCGTGCGGGCGCTCAGCCGGCTAGAGGGGTGAGATATGCAAGCCAGGGATCGATCGGGTCCCCCTTCGCGTGCTGCCGATCCCGCTGCCACAACCCTCAGTCCGGTTTGATCTTAGACTGGGAATGAACTCCGTATGCCTAAACCAACCGACGAAACGAGCAGGCGGGCGAGTGGGCGGCACTATGCCGGCCAGAGAGACGGGATGCGCAAGCCATGGATCGATAGGGTGGTAGGTGGGTTTAGGCACGTCTTCATATTTCTGCATGCCAATGCCATTTTTATGGCTTGTAAATTCATACAATGGTCCCTTAAGCCTTCACGTGAAGTTTCATGGCAAGACGACTCGTTTTCTATTTTTCACGATTTTCAAACCTTTTTGCGGTTCAGGATTTTTAAAAATTTTTTCTGTAGGATTTTTGGTCCCAAACTTGGTAGACGTGATCCTTGTATTTTTGCTGGCATGCACAAAACAATTCAGCCAAAAAATCGAAGTGTACAAGATTTTGTGACCGTTTGAAAAAAGTGTCCCCATTTTTGACACTTTAATGGCTACTGGCAGCAAATCTGTAAAATCTCAAATGCTTTTTAAGGGTGTGTGAGTTCTCGAGGTTTGATGACGGATAGGGGGCCAATATAAGGGCCAAGTACCAGCACCCATTGCACATATGTGCGCACACCCCCCCGGCCCCCCAGATTGCCGAAACCCCATATGCCTATGCCAACCAACAAAACGAGCGGGCGGACGGGCGGGCGGGCACTACGTCGGCCAGAGAGATGGGATGCGTAAGCCATGGATCGATAGGGTGGTAGGTGGGTTTAGGCACATCTTCATATTTCTATGTGCCAATGCCATTTTTATGGCTTGTAAATTCATACAATGGTCCCTTAAGCCTTCACGTGAAGTTTCATGGTAAGACGACTCGTTTTCTATTTTTCATGATTTTTGAAACTTTTTGTGGTTCAAGATTTTTTAAATTTTTTTCGGAAGGAGTTCAGGCCCCAAAGTTGGTAGACAGGATCCTTGTATTTTTGTTGGCATGAACAAAAAAATTCAGCTAAAAACTCAAAGTGTACAAGATTTTGTGACCATTTGAAAAAAGTGTCCCCATTTTAGACACTTTAATGGGCACTGGCAGCAAACCTATAAAATCTCAAATGCTCTTTAAGGGGGTGTGAGTTCTCGAGGTTTGATGAGGGATAGGGGGCCAATATAAGGCCCAAGCACCAGTAGCCATCGCACATCATGTGCGCACATCCCCCGGCCCCCCCGATTGATAAAACCCCAACGCCGTCGGTCAGGTTCTCAGGCGATGCTCCGATGATGGTGCCCCGACGAAGAAAAATACGGCACCAACACATGCCCGAGCCCAGCATGTGTTGTCGTAATGCGCAGTCCGATCTGATCGTAGACTGGGAATGAACTCCGTATGCTTGGACTGGGAATGAACTCCATATGCCTAAGTCAACCCACGAAACTAGCGTGCAGGTGCTTAGCCGGCCAGAGGGGCGGGATGCGCAAGCCGAGGATCGGTTGGGTCTCGCTCTGTGTGCTGTCGATCTTGCTGTCGCAACCCTCGATCTGATTCAATCTTAGACTGGGAATGAACTTCGTATGCCTAAGCCAACTGACAAAACGAGCGGGCGGGCGGGCACTACGCCGGCCAGAATGACGGGATACGCAAGCCATGGATCGATAGGGTGGTACGTGGGTTTAGGCACATCTTCATATTTCTGTGTGCCAATGATTTTTTTATGGCTTGTAAATTCATACAGTGGTCCCTTAAGCCTTCACGTGAAGTTTCATGGCAAGACGACTCATTTTCTATTTTTCAGGATTTTTTAAAATTTTTGCGGTTTGGAATTTTTTAAAATTTTTTTGGAAGGAGTTTTGGCACCAAACTTGGTAGACATGATCCTTTTATTTTTGTTGGCATGCGCAAAAACATTTAGCTAAAAACTCGAAGTGTACATGATTTTGTGACCATTTGAAAAAACCGTCCCCATTTAAGACACTTTAATGGCTACTGGCAGCAAACCTGTAAAATCTCAAATGCTCTTTAAGGGGTGTGAGTTCTCAAGGTTTGATGAGGGATAAGGGGCCAATATAAGGGCCAAATACCAGCACCCATCGCACATCATGTGCGCACACCCCCCGACCCCTCCGATCATCGGAACCCCAATGTCGCCGGTCAAGTTCTCCGGTAATATTCCGGCGATGGTGCCCCGATGAAGAAAATGTGACGCCAGCAGATGCCCGAGCCTAGCATGTGCTATGCAACCCTTGGTCCGGTTTGATCTTAGATTGGGAATGAACTCCTTAGGCTTACACTGGGAATGAACTTCGCATGCCTAAGTCAACCCACGAAATGAGCCTATGGGTGCTTAGCCGGCCAGAGGGGTGAGATGCGCAAGCCGGGGATCTACCAGGTCCCCCTTTACATGCTACCAATCCTGCTGCCGCAACCCTCGATCCAATCTGATCTTAGACTAGGAATGAACTCCATAAGCCTAAGCCAACTGACGAAACGAGCGGGCGGGCAGGCGGACGGGTGGGCACTACGTCGGCTAGAGAGGCAGGACGTGCATGCCGCGGATCGATAGGGTGGTAGGTGGGTTTAGGCACATCTTCATATTTCTACCTGCCAGTGCCATTTTTATGGCTTGTAAATTCATACAATGGTCCCTTAAGCCTTCACGTGAAGTTTCATGGCAAGACGACTCGTCTTCTATTTTTCACAATTTTTGAAACTTTTTGCGGTTTGAGATTTTTTCAAATTTTTTTGGAAGGAGTTTTGGCCCCAACCTTGGTAGACGTGATCCTTGTATTTTTGTTAGCATGCACAAAAAAATTCAGCTAAAAACTCGAAGTGTACAAGATTTTGTGACCATTTGAAAAAAGTGTCCCCATTTCAAACACTTTAATGGCTACTGGCAGCAAACCTGTAAAATCTCAAATTCTCGAGGTTTGATAAGGGATAGGGGGCCAATATAAGGGCCAAGTACCAGCACCCATCGCACATCATGTGCGTACACCCCCCCGGCCCCCTCCATCGCCAGAACCCTAACGCCGTCGGTCAAGTTCTCCGGTGATGCTCCGGTGATGGTGCCCTGGGAAAGGAAAATGTGGCACCAGCACATGCCCGAGCCTAGCATGTGCTGTCGTAACCCTCGGTCTGGTCTGATCTTAGACTGGGAATGAACTCTATATGCTTAGACTGGGAATGAACTCCGTATGCCTAAGTCAACCCACGAAACGAGCGTGTGGGGGCTCAGACGGCCAGAGGGGCAGGATGCGCAAGCCGGGGATCGGTCGGGTCCCCCTCTATGTGGTGTCGATCCTACTACTGCAACCCTCAGTCTGGTCCAATCTTAGACTGGGAATGAACTCCGTATGCCTAAGCCAACTGACGAAACGAGCGGGCGGGCGGACAGGCACTACGTCGGCCAAAGAGACGGGATGTGCAAGCCGTGGATCGATAGGGTGTTAGGTGGGTTTAGGCACATCTTCATATTTTTGCATGCCAATGCCATTTTTATGGCCTGTAAATTCATACAATGGTCCCTTAAGCCTTCACGTGATGTTTCATAGCACGACGACTCGTTTTCTATTTTTCACGATTTTCGAAACTTTATGCGGTTCGGGATTTTTTAAAATTTTTTCGGAAGGAGTTTTGGCACCAAACTGGTAGACATGATCCTTGTATTTTTTTTGGTATGCAAAAAAAATTCAGCTAAAGGCTCGAAGCGTACAAGATTTGTGACCATTTGAAAAAAGTGTCCCCATTTCACACACTTTAAAGGCTACTTGTAGCAAACCTGTAAAATCTCAAATGCTCTTTTAGAGGGGTGTGAGTTCTCGAGGTTTGATAGGATAGGGGCCAATATAAGGGCCAAGTAGTACCCATTCACATCATGTGCGCACACCCCCCTACCCGATCCGAACAACCTTTGCGCCATCCGTTCTCCCGAGGGTCGACGAAGAAGAATGCTGACACCAGCATCGAGTTTAGCATGTGCTGCCGTAACCTTTGGTCTGTCCAATCTTGATGGGATGAACTCCGCATAACTAAAGCCAGGACGACAAAATGAACGGGCGGACCGCACTACGCAGCAGCCGAATGGATGCCGCCACCGTGGATCGTAGGGTGGTAGGTGGGTTTAGGCACATGTTCATTCTAGTGCTAATGCCATTTTAGCTTGTAAATTCATAGCAGTATTAAGCCACTGAGAGTTCATGGCAAGATGACTTGTTTTTCTATTTTCATAATTTTTGAAACTTTCTTACCGGTTCAGGATTTTTAAAATTTATTCCGGAAGGAGGTTTTGGCTCCCAAACTTGGTAGAACGTGATCGCTTGTATTATTGTTGGCATGCACCAAAACATTTTCCGCTAAAAACTCAAAAGTGTCAAGATTTTGTGACCCATTTGAACAAAGTGTCCCCATTATCAGACATATTAAATGGATACTGGCAGCAAATCTCTAAAATCTCAAATTCTCTTTAAAGGGGTTATGACTTCTCGGAGGGTTTGATGCGAGATAGTCGGGCAATATAAGGGCTAAGTACCAGCCCCATCGGCACATCATGTACGCTCAACCCATGACCCCCCGATCGCCAGAACACCCAATGCCACCGGTCAGCTTCTCAGACGATTGTGCCCCGGTAAACAAAAAATACGGGCACCAGCACATGCCCTGATGCCCACATGTTGCTGCCGACAACCCTCGGTCCGTCCGATCTTAGACTGGGAAATGAAAACTTCGTATGCTTAGACTGGGAATGAACTCCGTAAGCCTCAAGTCACGCCATGAAATGAGCGTGCGGGCACCTAGCCGGCCAGGAGGGGAGGGATGCGTAAGCCAGGGATCAGATAGGGTCCCCCTCTGGGCTGCTGTCGATCCTACTACCCGTAACCCTCGGTTCAGTCTTAATCTTGACTTAGGAATGAACTCCGTATGCCTAAAGCCATCGACGAAACGAGCGGGAGCAGGCGGGCACTACGTCGCCAAAAGAAATGGGAATGTGGCAAGCGTGGATCGATAGAAGTGGGTAGGTCGGTTTAGGCACATCTTCATCTTTCTACGTTGCCAATGCCATTATTATGGCTTGTAAATTAATTACAATGGTCCTTGAGCCTTCACAGTGCAGTTTCATGGCAAGATCGACTTGTTTTCTATTTTTCACGATTTTTGAAACTTTCAATGGTTTGGGATTTTTTAAAATTTTTTCGGAAGGATTTTTGGCCCAAACTTGGTAGACATGATCCTTGTATTTTTTTTGGCTTGCACAAAAACATTCAGCTAAAAACTCGAAGTGTACAAGATTTTGTGACCATTTGAAAAAACTATCCCGTTTCAGACACTTTAATGGTTGTTGACAGCAAACCTGTAAAATCTCAAACGCTCTTTAAGGTGATGTGAGTTCTCGAGGTTTGATGAGGGATAGGGGGCCAAA
This sequence comes from Durio zibethinus, assembly GCF_002303985.1. Next base: position 13,497,070 of record NW_019167827.1, read on the forward strand.
ATAAGGGCCAAGTACTAGCACCCAGCGCACATAATGTGCGCACACCCCCCGGCCCCCTCGATCGTCAGAACCCCAATGTCGCTGGCCAGGTTCTCCGACGATGCTACAACGATGGTGCCCCGGCAAAGAAAAATACGGCACCAGCACATGCCCGAGCCCAGCATGTGCTGCCGCAACCCTCGGTCCAGTCTGATCTTAGACTGGGAATGAACTCCGTATGCCTAAGCCAACCGATGAAACAAGCGGGCGGGCGGGCGTGAACTACGTCGGCTAAAGAGATAGTATGTGCAAGCCGTGGATCGATAGGGTGGTAGGTGGGTTTAATCACATCTTTGTACTTCTACGTGCCAATGCCATTTTTATGGCTTGTAAATTCATACAATGGTCCCTTAAGCCTTCACGTGAAGTTTCATGGCAAGACGACTCATTTTCTATTTTTCACGATTTTTGAAACTTGTTATGGTTCGAGATTTTTTAAAATTTTTTCGGAATGATTTTTGGCCCCAAACTTGGTAGGCGTGATCCTTGTATTTTTGTTGGCTTGGACAAAACATTTCAGCTAAAAAATCCAAGTGTACAAGATTTTGTGACTTTTTAAAAAAACTATCCCCGTTTCAGACACTTTAATGGCTGCTGGCAGCAAACCTGTAAAATCTCAAACGCTCTTTAAGGGGGTGTGAGTTCTTGAGGTTTGATGAGGGATAGGGGGCCAAAATAAGGGCTGAGTACCAGCACCCATCGCACATCATGTGTGCACACCCCCCCGGCCCCCCGATCGTCGGAACCCCAATGCCACCGGTCAGGTTCTCCGGTGATGCTCCGGCGATGGTGGCCCGGCAAAGAAAAATACGGCACCAGCTCATGCTTGAGCCCGGCATGTGCTGCCACAACCCTCGGTCTGGTTCGATCTTAAACTGGGAATGAACTCCGTATGCCTAAGCCAACCGACGAAACGAGCGGGCGGGCGGGCGGGCACTACGCCGGCCAGAGAGATGGGATGCACAAGCCGTGGATCCATAGGGTGGTAGGTAGGTTTAGGCACATCTTCAAATTTCTTTATGCCAATGCATTTTTATGGCTTGTAAATTCATACAATGGTCACTTAGGCCTTCACGTGAAGTTTCATGGCAAGACGACTCATTTTCTATTTTTCATGATTTTTGAAACTTTTTCGGTTCGAGATTTTTAAAAATTTTTTCGGAAGGAGTTTAGCCCAAACTTGGTAGAAACGTGATCCTTGTATTTTGTTGGCATGCACAAGAAAATTTACCTAAAAACTCGAGTGTACAAGATTTTGGTGATCATTTGAAATAAAGTGTCCCGATTTTAGACACTTAAATGGCTACTGGCAGCAAAACCTGTAAAATCCTCAAATTGCTCTTTAAGGGGGTGTGAGTTCTGAGGCTTGAATGAGGGATAGGGGGCCAATATAAGGGCCAAGGACTAGCACCCATCACACATCATGTGCGCACACCCCCCTGCCCCCTGATCACCGAAAACCCAATGCCGCTGGTTAGGTTCTCCGACGATGCTCCGGCGATGGTGCCCCGACGAAGAAAAATGCAGCACCAGCACATGCCCGAGCCTAACATGTGCTACCGCAACCCTCAGTCTGTTCGATCTTAGACTGAGAATGAACTCTGTATGCTTAGACTGGGAATGAACTTCGTATGCCTAAGTCAACCGATGAAATGAGCGTGTGGGCACTCAGCCGGCCAGAGGGGCGGGAAGCACAAGTCGAGGATCGGTCGGGTTCCCCTCTGTGTGCTGTCGATCCTACTGCCACAACCCTCGGCTTGGTCTGATCTTAGACTAGGAATGAACTTCGTATGCCTAAGCCAACCGAAGAAACGAGAGGGCGGGCGGACGGGCAGGCAGGTGGGCCGACGGGCACTACGTCGGCCAGAGAGACGGGATGCGCAAGCCGTGGATTGATAGGGTGGTAGGTGGGTTTAGGCATATCTTCATATTTCTCATGCCAATGCCATTTTTGTGGCTTGTAAACTCATACAATGGTCCCTTAAGCCTTCACGTGAAGTTTCATGGCAAGATGATTCATTTTCTATTTTTGTGACCATTTGAAAAACTTTCCCCATTTCAGAAACTTTAATGGCTACTAGCAGCAAACCTGTAAAATCTCAAACGCTCTTTAAGGGGGTGTGAGTTCTCAAGGTTTAATGAGGGATAGGGGGCCAAAATAAGGGCCAAGTACCAGCACCCATCGCACATCATGTGCGCACACCCCCCCAGCCCCCCGATCATCGGAACCCCAATGCCGCCAGTCAGGTTCTCCGGCGATGGTGCCCCAGCGAAGAAAAATGTAGCACCAGCACATGCTGGAGCCCAGCATGTGCTGCCATAACCCTCGGTCCAGTTCGTACTTAGACTGGGAATGAACTTCGTATGCCTAAGCCAACCGACGAAACTAGTGGGCGGGCAGGCGGGCAGGCACTACGTCGGCCAGAGATATGGGATGCACAAGCCGTGGATTGATAGGGTGATAGGTGGGTTTAGGCACATCTTCATATTTCTGCCTGCCAATGCCATTTTTATGGCTTGTAAATTCATACAATGGTTCCTTAAGCCTTCACATGAAGTTTCATGGCAAGACGACTCGTTTTCTATTTTACACGATTTTCGAAACTTTTTACGATTCCAGATTTTTTAAAATTTTTTTGGAGGACGTTTTGGCCCCAAACTTGGTAGAATGATCCTTGTATTTTTGTTGGCACGCACAAAAAAATTCAGCTAAAAACTCGAAGTGTACAAGATTTTGTGACCATTTGAAAAAAGTGTCCCCATTTCAGACACTTTAATGGCTACTGGCAGCAAACCTGTAAAATCTCAATTGCATTTTAAGGGGGTGTGAGTTCTCGAGGTTTGATGAGGGATAGGGCACCAATATAAGGGCCAAGTACCAGTACCCATCGCACATCATGTGCACACACCCTCCCGGCCCCCCCGATCGCCGGAACCCCAATGCCACCGGTCAGGTTCTCCGGCGATGCTCCTGCGATGGTGGCCCAGCGAAGAAAAATGCGGCACCAGCACATGCCTGAGCAAAGCATGTGCTTCCGCAACCCTCGGTTTGGTCCGACCGTTGACTGGGAATGAACTCCGAATGCCTAAGCCAACCGATGAAACAAGTGGGCGGACGGGCGAGCGGGCACTACGTCGACCAGAGAGATGGGATGCGTAAGCCGTGGATCGATAGGGTGGTAGGTTGGTTTAGGCACATCTTCATATTTTTGCGTGCCAATGCCTTTTTTATGGCTTGTAAATTCATACAATGGTCCCTTAAGCCTTCACGTGAAGTTTCATGGCAAGACGACTCGTTTTCTATTTTTCACGATTTTCGAAACTTTTTGCAGTTCAGGATTTTTTAAAATTTTTTTGGAAGGATTTTTGCCCCCAAACTTGGTAGATGTGTTCCTTGTATTTTTTTTGGCATGCACAAAAGAAATCAGCTAAAAACTCGAAGTGTACAAGATTTTGTGACCATTTGAAAAAAGTGTCCCCATTTTAGACACTTTAATGGCTACTGGCAGCAAACCTGTAAAATCTCAAATGCATTTTAAGGGGGTGTGAGTTCTGGAGGTTTGATGAGGGATAGGGCACCAATATAAGGGCCAAGTACCAGCACCCATTGCACATCATGTGTGCTCACCCTCCCGGCCCCCCCGATCGTCGAAACCCCAATGCTGCCGGTCAGGTTCTCCGACGATGCTCCTGTGATGGTGGCCTAGCGAAGAAAAATACGGCACCAGCACATGCCTGAGCAAAGCATGTGCTTCCGCAACCCTCGGTCCGGTCCGATCGTTGACTGGGAATGAACTCCGTATGCCTAAGCCAACCGATGAAACAAGCGAGCGGGCGGGCGGGCAGGCAGTACGCCGACCAGAGAGATGGGATGCGCAAGCCGTGGATCGATAGGGTGGTAGGTTGGTTTAGGCACATCTTCATATTTCTGTGTGCCAATGCCATTTTTATGGCTTGTAAATTCATACAATGGTCCCTTACGCCTTCACGTGAAGTTTCATGGGAAGACGACTCATTTTATATTTTTCACAATTTTTGAAACTTTTTACAGTTCAGGATTTTTTAAAATTTTTTTGGAAGGCGTTTTGGCCCCAAACTTGGTAGATGTGATCCTTGTATTTTTGTTGGCATGCACAAAAGAAATCAGCTAAAAACTCGAAGTGTACAAGATTTTGTGACCATTTGAAAAAAATGTCCCCATTTTAGACACTTTAATGGCTACTGGCAGCAAACATGTAAAATCTCAAATGCATTTTAAGGGGGTGTGAGTTCTCAAGGTTTGATGAGGGATAAGGGGCCAATATAAGGGCCAAGTACCAGCACCCATCGCACATCATGTGCACACACCTCCCCCCCGGCCTCCCGATCGTCGGAACCCCAATGCCGTCGGTCAGGTTCTCCGACAATGCTCTGGCGATGGTGCCCTGGCGAAGAAAAATGTGGCACCAGCACATGCCCGAGCCCAGCTTGTGCTGTCACAACCCTCAGTCCGGTCCGATCTTAGACTGGGAATGAACTCCATATGCCAAAGCCAATCGATGAAACGAGCAGACGGGCGGGCGGGCAGGCACTGCGTCGGTCAGAGAGACGGATGGGCAGGCCATGGATCCGTAGGGTGGTAGGTGGGTTTAGGCACATCTTCATATTTTTGTGTGCCAATGCCATTTTTATGGCATGTAAATTCATACAATCGTCCCTCACGCCTTCACGTGAAGTTTCATGGCAAGTACCATGAAACTTTTTGAGGTTCAAGATTTTTTAAAAGTTTTTCGAAAGGAGTTTTGGCCCCAAACTTAGTAAACATGATCCTTGTATTTTTGTCAGCATGCACAAAAAAAATCAGCTAAAAACACGAAGTGTACAAGATTTTGCGACTATTTGAAAAAAGTGTCCCCATTTCAGACACGTTAATGGCTACTGGCAGCAAACCTGTAAAATCTCAAATACTGTTTACGGGGGTGTGAGTTCTCGAGGTTTGATGAGGGATAGGGGGCCAATATAAGGGCCAAGTACCAGCACCTATCACACATCATGTGTGCACACCCCCTCGCCCCCCGATTGTCGGAACCATAATGCCGTCGGTCAGGTTCTCTAACGATGCTCCGACGATGGTGCCCCGGCGAAGAAAAATGCGACACTAGCACATGCCTGAGCCCAACATGTGCTGTCGCAACCCTCGGTCCGGTCTGATCTTAGATTGGGAATGAACTCCATATGCTTAGACTGGGAATGAACTCCATATGCCTAAGTCAACCCATGAAATGACCGTGCGGGCTTTCAACCGACCAGAGGGGCGGGATGCGCAAGCCAGGGATCGACCGGGTCCCCCTTTATGAGCTGTCGATCTTCCTGCTGCAACCCTCGATCCGGTCTGATCTTAGACTGGGAATGAGCTCCGTATGCCCAAGCCAACCGACGAAACGAGCAGGCGGGTGGGCACTACGTCAGCCAGAGAGACGGGATGGGCAAGCCGTGGATCGATAGGGTGGTAGGTGGGTTTAGGCACATCTTCATATTTCTGCATGCCAATGCCATTTTTAAGGCTTGTAAATTCATACAATGGTCCCTTAAGCCTCACGTGAAGTTTCATGGCAAGACGACTCGTTTTCTATTTTTCACGATTTTCAAAACTTTTTGTCGTACGGGATTTTTTAAAATTTTTTCAAAAGCAGTTTTGGCCCCAAACTTGGTAGATGTGATCCTTGTATTTTTTTTGGCATGCATAAAAAAATTCAGCTAAAAACTCGAAGTGTACAAGATTTTGTGACCATTTGAAAAAAGTGTTCCCATTTCAGACACTTTAATGGCTACTGGCAGCAAACCTGTAAAATCTCAAATGCTTTTAAGCGGGTGTGACTTCTCGAGGTTTGATGAGGGATAGCTGGCCCAATATAAGGGTCGAAGTACTAGCACCCATCAACATCATGTGCGAACACCCTGGCCCCCTATCCTGGAACCCCAATGCCACCCGTGGTCAGTTCCTCCGGTGATGTGCCCGGTGAAAGTAAAAAAATGTGGCACCACGACATCCCGAGCCCAGCATGTGCTGCGAAAACCCTCGTCCTGGGCTGATCTTGACGGGAAATGAACTCCGTATGCCTAAGCCAACCGATGAACGAGCAGTGCTGGCGGGACTAACGCCAGCCAGAGAGACGGGTATGTGCAAGCCGTGGATCCGATAGGGTGGTTAGGTGGGTTGAGAGGCAACATCTTCATATTTCTGCCTGCCAATGCCATTTTTATGGCTTGTAAATTCAGTACAATGGTCCTGAGCCTTCATGTGAAGTTTCATGGCAGGCTGAGTCGTTTTTCTATTTTTCACATAACGCGAATTTTCCAAACTTTTTTATGTTCGATATTTTTAAAATTTTTGCGGGAAGGAGTTTTAATGCCAAACTTGGTAGATGTGATCCTTGTATTTTTCTTGGCATGCACAAAAATATTTAGCTAAAAACTTGAAGTGTACAAGATTTTGTGACCATTTGAAAAAAGTGTCCCCATTTCAGACACTTTAATGGCTACTGGCAGTAAACCTGTAAAATCTCAAAAGCTCTTTAAGGGGGTGTGAGTTCTGGAGGTTTGACGAGGGATAGGGGGCCAATATAAGGGCCAAGTACCAGCACTCATCGCACAGCAGGTGTGCACACCCCCCGGCACCCCCAATCGTCGAAACCTCAATGCCGCTGGTTAAGTTCTCCGGCGATGCTCTGGCGATGGTGCCCCGGTGAAGAAAAATGTGGGACCAGCACATACCTGAGCCCAGCTTGTGCTACCGCAACCCTCGGTTTGGTCTGATCTTAGATTGGGAATGAACTCCGTATTTCTAAGCCAATCGACGAAACGAGCGGACGGGCGAGCGGGCGGGCACTACGCTAGGCAGAGAGACGGGATGCGCAAGCCGTGGATCGATAGGGTGGTAGGTGGGTTTAGGCACATCTTCATATTTCTACATGCCAATGCCATTTTTATGGCATGTAAATTCATACAATGGTCCCTTAAGCCTTCACGTGAAGTTTCATGGCAAGACGACTCGTTTTCTATTTTTCACGATTTTCAAAACTTTTTTCGGTTCGAGATTTTTTAAACTTTTTTCTGAAGGAATTTTGGCCCCAAACTTGGTAGACGTGATCCTTGTATTTTTTTTGGCATGCACAAAAAAATTCAGCTAAAAACTCGAAGTGTACAAGATTTTGTGACCTTTTGAAAAAAGTGTCCCCATTTCAGACACTTTAACGGCTACTGGTAGCAAACTTGTAAAATTTCAAATGCTCTTTAAGGGGGTGTGAGTTGTTGAGGTTTGATGAGGGATAGGGGGCCAATTTAAGGGCCAAGTACCAGCACCCATCGCACATCATGTGCGCACATCCCCTGGCCCGCCCGATCACCGGAACCCCAATGCCGCCGGTCAAGTTCTCCGACGATGCTCCGACGATGGTGCCCCGACGAAGAAAATGCGACACCAGCACATGCTCGAGCCCAGCATGTGCTGCCATAACCGTCGGTGCGGTCCGATCTTAGACTGGGAATGAACTCCGTATGCCCAAGTCAACCAGCGAAACGAACGTGCGGGCGCTCAGCCGGCCAGAGGGGCGAGATGCGTAAGCCGAGGATCGGTCGGGTCCCCCTCTGCGTGCTGCCAATCCTACTACTGCAACCCTCGGTCTGGTCTGATCTTAGACTGGGAATGAACTTCGTATGCCTAAGCCAACTGACGAAACGAGCGGGCGGACGGGCGGGCACTATGCCGGCCAGAGAGACGGGATGCATAAGCCGTGGATCGATAGGGTGGTAGGTGGGTTTAGGCACATCTACATATTTCTACGTGCCAATGCTATTTTTATGGTTGTGAATTCATACAATGGTCCCTTGAGCCTTCACGTGAAGTTTCATGGCAAGATGACTCGTTTTCTATTTTTCACGATTTTTGAAACTTTTTGCTGTCCAAGATTTTTTAAAATTTTTTCAGAAGGAGTTTTGGCCCCAAACTTGGTAGACGTGATCCTTATATTTTTTTTTGGCACGCGCAAAAAAATTCAGCTAAAAACTCGAAGTGTACAAGATTTTGTGACCATTTGAAAAAAGTGTCCCCATTTCAGACATTTTAATGGCCACTGGCAGCAAACCTGTAAAATCTCAAATGCTCTTTAAGAGGGTGTGGGTTCTCGAGGTTTGTTGAGGGGTAGGGGGCCAATATAAGGGCCAAGTACCAGCACCCATCGCACATCATGTGTGCACACCCCCCCGATCGCCAGAACCTTAATGTCGCTGGTCAGGTTCTCTGACGATGCTCCGGTGATTGTGGCCCGATGAAGAAAAATGCGGCACCAGCACATGCCCGAGCCCAGCATGAGCTGTCGCGACCCTCGGTCTGGTCCGATCATAGACTGGGAATGAACTCTGTATGCTTAGATTGGCAATGAACTCCGTATGCCTAAATCAACCCACGAAACGAGCGTGCGGGTGCTCAACCGGCCAGAGGGGCGGGATGCGCAAGCCAAGGATCAGCCGGGTCCCCCTCTACGTGCTGCCGATCCTGCTGCCACAACCCTCGGTCTGGCTTGATCTTACACTGGGAATGAACTCCGTATGCTTAAGCCAACCGACGAAACGAGCGGGCGGGCGGGCACTACGCCGGCCAGATAGACGGGATGCGTAAGCCGTGGATCGATAGGGTGGTAGGTGGGTTTAGGCACATCTTCATATTTCTGCATGCCAATGCCATTTTTATGGCTTGTAAATTCATACAATGGTCCCTTAAGCCATCACGTGAAGTTTCATGGCAAGACGACTCGTTTTCTATTTTTCACAATTTTGGAAACTTTTTGCGGTTCGAGATTTTTTAAAATTTTTTTGGAAGGAGTTTTGGAGCCAAACTTGTTAGACGTGATCCTTGTATTTTTGTTGGCATGCAAAAGAAAATTCAGCTAAACACTCGAAGTGTACAAGATTTTATGACCATTTGAAAAAAGTGTCCCCATTTCAGACACTTTAATAGCTACTGGAAGCAAACCTGTAAAATCTCAAATGATTTTTAAGGGGGTGTGAGTTCTCGAGGCTTGATGGGGGATTGGGGGCCAATATAAGGGCCAAGTACCAGCAGCCATCGCACATCATGTGCGCACACCCCCCCTGGCCCCCCCGATCACCGGATCCCTAATGCGGTCGGTCAGGTTCTCCGGCGATGCTCCGGCGATGGTGCCCCAGAGAAGAAAAATGCCGCACCAGCACATGCCCGAGCCTAGCATGTGCTGCCGCAACCCTCGGTCCGGTCCAATCTTAGACTAGGAATGAACTTCGTATTCTTAGACTGGGAATGAACTCCATATGCCTAAGTCAACCCACGAAACGAGCGTGCGGGCGCTCAGCCGACCAGAGGGTTGGGATGTGCAAGCAGGGGATCGATCGGGTCCCCCTCTGCGTGCTATCGATCCTGCAGCTGCAACCCTCACTCTGGTCCAATTTTAGACTTGGAATGAACTCCGTATGCCTAAGCCAACCGACGAAACGAGCGGGCGGGCAGGCGGGCACTCTGTCGACCAAGGAGACGGGATGTGCAAGCCGTGGATCGATAGGGTGGTAGGTGGGTTAAGGCACATCTTCATATTTCTACATGCCAATGCCATTTATATGGCTTGTAAATTCATACAATGGTCCCTTAAGCCTTCTCGTGAAGATTCATGGCAAGACAACTCGTTTTTTATTTTTCACGATTTTTGAAACTTTTTGCGGTTCAAAATTTTTTAAAATTTTTTTAGAAGGAGTTCTTGCTTGAAACCTAGTAGACGTGATCCTTGTATCTTTGTTGGCATGTACAAAAAAAATCAGCTGAAAACTCGGAGTGAACAAGATTTTGTGACCATTTGAAAAAGGTCTCCCCATTTCAGACACTTTAATGGCTACTGCAGCAAACCTGTAAAATCTCAAATGCTCTTTAAGCGGGTGTGACTTCTCGAGGTTTGATGAGGGATAGGGGGCCAATATAAGGGCCAAGTACCAGCACCCATCGCACATCATGTGCGCACACCCCCCGGCCCCCCCGTTCGCCGGAACCCCAATGCCGCCGGTCAGGTTCTCCGACGATGCTCCGACGATGGTGCCCCGACGAAGAAAAATGTGGCACCAGCACATGCCCGAGCCCAGCATGTACTGCCGCAATGCTCGGTCCAGTCCTATCTTAGATTGGGAATGAACTCCGTATGCTTAGAGTGGGAATGAACTCCGTATGCCTAAGTCAACCCATAAAATGAGCGTGCAGGTGCTCAGCCGGCCAGAGGGGCGGGATGCGCAATCCGGGGATAAGCCGGGTCCCCCTCTGCGTGCTGTCGGTCCTACTGCCGTAACCCTCGATCTGGTCGAATCTTAGACTGGGAATGAACTCCTTATGCCCAAGCTAACTGACGAAAAGAGCGGGCGGGCGGGCGCTACGCCGGCCAGAGAGACAGGATGCACAAGCCGTGGATCGATGGGGTGGTAGGTGGGTTTAGGCACATCTTCATATTTCTGTGTACCAATGCCATTTTTATGCCTTGTAAATTCATACAATGGTCCCTTAAGCCTTCACGTGAAGTTTCATGACAAGACGACTCGTTTTCTATTTTTCATGATTTTTGAAACTTTTTACGGTTCGGGATTTTTTAAACTTTTTTTGGAAGGATTTTTGGCCCCAAACTTGGTAGACGTGATCCTTGTATTTTTGTTGGCACGCACAAAAAAAATCAGCTAAAAACTTGAAGTGTACAAGATTTTGTGACCATTTGAAAAAAGTGTCCCTATTTTAGACACTTTAATGGCTACTAGCAGCAAACCTATAAAATCTCAAATGCTCTTTAAGGAGGTGTGAGTTCTCGAGGTTTGATGAGGGATAGGGGGCCAAAATAAGAGCCAAGTACCAGCACCCATCGCACATCATGTGCGCACACCCCACCCCGGCCCCCCCGATCGCCGGAACCCCAATGCCGCCAGTCAGGTTCTCTGGCGATGGTGCCCCGATGAAGAAAATTACAGCACCAGCACATGACCGAGCCCAGCATGTGCTGCCGCAACCCTCGGTCCAATCCAATCTTAGACTGGGAATGAACTCCGTATGCCTAAGCCAATCGATGAAACGAGCGGGCGGGCGGGCTCTACGTCGGCCAGAGAGACAGGATGCACAAGCCGTGGATCGATAGGGTGATAGGTGGGTTTAGGCACATCTTCATATTTCTGCGTGCCAATGCCATTTTTATGGTTTTTAAATTTATACAATGGTCCCTTAAGCCTTCACGTGAAGTTTCATGGCATGACGACTCATTTTCTATTTTTCATGATTTTTGAAACTTTTTCTGGTTCGGGATTTTTTTAAATTTTTTCGGAAGGAGTTTTGGCCCCAAACTTGGTGGATGTGATCCTTGTATTTTTGTTGGCATGCACAAAAAAATTCAGCTAAGAACTCGAAGTGTACAAGATTTTGTGACCATTTGAAAAAAATGTCCCCATTTTAGACACTTTAATGGCTACTGGTAGCAAACCTGTAAAATCTCAAATGCTCTTTAAGGGGGTGTGATTTCTCGAGGTTTGATGAGGGATAGGGGGCCAATATAAGGGCCAAGTACCGCCACCCATAGCACATCATGTCTGCACACACCCTCTGGCCCCCCCGATCACTGGAACCCCAATACCGTCAGTCAGGTTCTCCGGCGATGCTTCGACGATGGTGCCCCGGTGAAGAAAAATACGGCACCAGCAGATGCCCGAGCCCAACATGTGCTGTCATAACCCTCGGTCCGATCCTATCTTACACTGGGAATGAACTCCGTATGCCTAAGTCAACTAACGAAATGAGCGTGCGGGCGCTTAGCTGGCCAAAGGGGCAGGATGAGCAAGCCGAGGATCGGTCTGGTCCCCCTTTACGTGCTACCAATCCTGCTACTGCAACCCTCGGTCTGGTTCGATCCTAGATTGGGAATGAACTCCGTATGCCTAAGCCAACCGACGAAACGAGCGAGAGGGCGGGCGGGTACTATGTCGGCCAGAGAGACGGGATGCGTAAGCCGTGAATCGATAAGGTGGTAGGTGGGTTTAGGCACATCTTCATATTTCTACATGCCAATGCCATTTTTTGGCTTGTAAATTCATGCAATGGTCCCTTAAGCCTTCACGTGAAGTTTCATTGCAAGACGACTCGTTTTCTATTTTTCACGATTTTTAAAACTTTTTACGGTTCAGCATTTTTTAAAATTTTTTCGGAAGGATTTTTGGCCCCAAACTTTTTCGACGTGATCGTTGTATTTTTTTTGGCATGCACAAAAATATTCAGCTAAAAACTCGAAGTGTACAAGATTTTGTGACCATTTGAAAAAAGTGTCTCCATTTCAAACACTTTAATGGCTACAGGCAGCAAACCTGTAAAATCTCAAATGCTCTTTAAGAGGGTGTGAGTTCTCAAGGTTTGATCAGGGATAGGGGGCAATATAAGGGCCAAGTACCAGCACCCATCGCACATCATGTGCACACACCCCCCGGCCCCCCCGATCGCCGAAACCACAATGCCGTCGGTCAGGTTCTCCAGCGATGCTCCGACGATGGTGCCCCGACGAAGAAAAATGCGGCACAGCACATGCCTGAGCCCAGCATGTGCTATCGCAACCCTCGGTCTGATCCGATCTGAGACTGGGAATGAACTCCGTATGCTTAGACTGGGAATGAACTCCGTATGCCTAAGTCAACCCACGAAATGAGCGTGCGAGCACTCAGTCGGCCAGAGGGGCGGGATGCGCAAGCCGGGGATCGGTCGGGTCCCCCTCTGTGTGCTGTCGATCCTGCTTCCGCAACCTTAGATCCGATCTGATCTTAGACTAGGAATGAACTCCGTATGCCTAAGCCAACCGACGAAACGAGCGGGCGAGCGGGAGGGCGGGCGGGCCCTAAGCCAGCCAGAGAGACGGGATGCGCAAGCCGTGGATCGATAGGGTGGTAGGTGGGTTTAGGCACATCTTCATATTTTTTCATGCCAATGCCATTTTTATGGCTTGTAAATTCATATAATGGTCCCTTAAGCCTTCACGTGAATTTTCATGACAAGACAACTGGTTTTCTATTTTTCATGATTTTCGAAACTTTTTACGGTTCAGGATTTATAGAATTTTTTCGAAAGGATTTTTGGCCCCAAACTTTTTAGTCGTGATCCTTGTATTTTTGTTGGCTTGCACAAAAATATTCAGCTAAAAACTCGAAGTGTACAAGATTTCGTGACCATTTGAAAAAAGTGTCCCCATTTCAGACACTTTAATGGCTACTGGCAGCAAACCTGTAAAATCTCAAATGCTCTTTAAGGGGGTGTGAGTTCTTGAGGTTTGATGAGGGATAGGGGGCCAATATAAGGGTAAATACCAGCACCCATCGCACATCATCTGTGCACACCCCCCGGCCCCCACGATCACCGGAACCCAATGCCGCCGGTCAGGTTCTCCGGTGATGCTCCGACGATGGTGCCCCGACGAAGAAAAATGCAGCACTAGCACATCCCTGAGCCCAGCATGTGCTACCGTAACCCTCGGTCTGGTCCGATCTTAGACTGGGAATGAACTCCGTATGCCTAAGCCAACCGACGAAATGAGCGAGCGGGCGGGCAGGCGGGCACTACGCCGGTGAGAGAGACGGGATGCGCAAGCCGTGGATCGATAGGGTGGTAGGTGGGTTTAGGCACATCTTCATATTTCTACATGCCACTGCCATTTTTATGGCTTGTAAATTCATACAATGGTCCCTTAAGCCTTCACGTGAAGTTTCATGGCAAGACGACTCGTTTTCTATTTTTCACAATTTTCAAAACTTTTTACGGTTCGGGATTTTTCAAAATTTTTTCGAAAGGAATTTTGGCCCCAAACTTGGTAGACGTGATCCTTGTATTTTTGTTGGCATGCACAAAATAATTCAGCTAAAAACTCGAAGTGTACAAGATTTTGTGGCCATTTGAAAAAAGTGTCCCCATTTCAGACACTTTAATGGCTACTGGCAGCAAACCTGTAAAATCTCAAATGCTCTTTAAGGGGGTGTGAGTTCTCAAGGTTTGATGAGGGATAGGGGGCCAATATAAGCACCAAGTACCAGCACCCATCACACATCATGTGCGCACACCCCGCCCGACCCCCCATACCGCCGGAACCCCAATGTCGTCAGTTAGGTTCTTCGGTGATGGTGCCCCGGTGAAGAAAAATAAGGCACCAGCACATGCCCGAGCCCAGCATGTTTTGCCACAACCCTCGGTCCAGTCTGATCTTAGACTGGGAATGATCTCCATATGCCTATGCCAACGGACGAAACAAGCGGGCGGGAGGGCGGGCACTACGCCGGCCGAGAGACGTGATGCTCAAGCCGTGGATCGATAGGGTGCTAGGTGGGTTTAGGTACATCTTCATATTTTTGCATGCCAGTGCCAATTTTATGGCTTGTAAATTCGTACAATGCTCCCTTAAGCCTTCACGTGAAGTTTCATGGGAAGACGACTCATTTTCTATTTTTCACGATTTTCAAAACTTTTTGCTGTACGAGATTTTTTAAAATTTTTTCGAAAAGAGTTTTCGCCCCAAACTTGGTAGATGTGATACTTGTATTTTTGTTAGCATGCACAAAATAATTCAGCTAAAAACTCGAAGTGTACAAGATTTTGTGACCATTTGAAAAAAGTGTCCCCATTTCAGACACTTTAACGGCTACTGGCAGCAAACCTGTAAAATCTCAAATGCTCTTTAAGGGGGTGTGAGTTCTCAAGGTTTGATGAGGGATAGGGGGCCAATATAAGGGCCAAGTACCAGCACCCATCGCACATCATGTGCGCACACCGCCCTCGGCCCCCCCGATCGTCGGAACCCAATGCCGCCGGTCAGGTTCTCTGGCGATGCTCCGGTGATGCTGCCCCGACGAAGAAAAATGTGGCACCAGCACATGCCCGAGCTCAGCAAGTGCTGCTGAAACCCTCGGTCTGGTCCGATCTTAGATTGGGAATGAACTCCGTAAGCCTAAGCCAACCGACGAAACGAGTGGGCAGACGAGTAGGCGGGCACTACGCCGTTCAGAGAAATGGGATGCGCAAGCCGTGGATCGATAGGGTGGTAGGTGGGTTTAGGCACATCTTCATATTTCTGCACGGCGATGCCATTTTTATGGCTTGTAAATTCGTACAATGGTCCCTTAAGCCTTCACGTGAAGTTGCATGGCAAGACGACTCATTTTTTATTTTTAACGATTTTTAAAACTTTTTACGGTTCAGGATTTTTTAAAATTTTTTCGAAAGGAGTTTTGGCCCCAAACTTCATAGACGTGATCCTTGTATTTTTGTTGGCATACACAAAAACAATCAGCTAAAAACTCGAAGTGTACAAGATTTCGTGACCATTTGAAAAAAGTGTCCCCATTTCAGACACTTTAATGGCTACTGGTAGCAAACCTGAAAAATCTCAAATGCTCTTTTAGGGGGTGTGAGTTCTCGAGGTTTGATGAGGGATAGGGGGCCAATATAAGGGCCAAGTACTAGCACCCATCGCACATCATGTGCGCATACCCCCCCGACCCCCCCGATCATCGAAACCCCAATGCAGCCGATCAGGTTCTCTGGCGGTGGTGCCCCGGTGAAGAAAAATACGGCACCAGCACATGCTCGAGCCCAGCATGTGCTGCAGCAACCCTCAGTTCGGTCCGATCTTAGTCTGGGAATGAACTCCGTATGCCTAAGCCAACTGACAAAATGAACCGACGGGTGGGCGGGCGGGCACTACGCCAGCTAGGAAGACGGGTTGCGCAAGTCATGGATCGAAAGGGTGGTAGGTAAGTTTAGGGACATCTCCATATTTATGCATCCCAATGCCATTTTTATGGCTTGTAAATTCATACAATGGTCCCTTAAGCCTTCACGTGAAGTTTCTTGGCAAGACGACTCGTTTTCTATTTTTTACGATTTTTAAAACTTTTTACGGATCGAGATTTTTTAAAATTTTTTCGAAAGGAGTTTTGGCCTTAAACCTGGTAGACATAATATTAGACTGGGAATGAACTCCGTATGCCTAAGCCAACTGACGAAACGAGCGGGCGGGCACTATGTCGGCCAGAGAGACGGGATGCGCAAGCCGTGGATCGATAGGGTGGTAGGTGGATTCAGGCACGTCTTCATATTTTTGTGTGCCAGTGCCATTTTTATGGCTTGTAAATTCCTACAATGGTCCCTTAAGCCTTCACGTGAAGTTTCATGGCAAGACAACTCGTTTTCTAATTTTCATGATTTTCAAAACTTTTTGTCGTTTGGACACTTTAATGGCAAATAGCAGCAAACATGTAAAATCTCAAATGCTCTTTAAGGGGGTGTGAGTTCTTGAGGTTTGATGAGGGATAGGGGGCCAATATAAGGGCCAAGTACCAGCACCCATCACACATCATGTGCGCATACCCCCCCGGCCCCCCGATCGTCGGAACCCCAATGCCGTCGGTCAGGTTCTCCGACGATGCTCCGGCGATGGTGCCCCGTTGAAGAAAAATGCTCCACCAGCACATGCCCAAGCCCAGCATGTGCTGTCGTAACCCTTGGTCCAGTCTGATCTTAGACTGGGAATGAACTTCGTATGCCTAAGCCAACCGACGAAACAAGCGGGTGGGCGGGCGGGCGGGCATTACGTCAGCCAGAGAGACGGGATGCACAAGCCGTGGATCGATAGGGTGGTACGTCTGTTTAGCCACATCTTCATATTTCTATGTGCCAATGCCATTTTTGTGGCTTGTAAATTTATACAATGGTCCCTTAAGCCTTCACGTGAAGTTTCATGGCAAGACGACTCATTTTCTATTTTTCATGATTTTTGAAACTTTTTGCAGTTCGAGATTTTTTAAAATTTTTTCGGAAATAGTTTTGGCCCCAAACTTGGTAGACGTGATCCCTGTATTTTTATTGGCATGCAAAAAAAAAATCAGCTAAAAAATCGAAGTGTACAAAATCTTGTGACCATTTGAAAAAAGTGTCCCCATTTCAGACACTTTAATGGCTACTGGCAGCAAACTTGTAAAATCTCAAATACTCTTTAAGGGAGTGTGAGTTCTCGAGGATTGATGAGGGATAGGGGGCCAATATAAGGGCCAAGTTCGAGCACCCATCGCAAATCATGTGTGCACACCCCCCCGGCCCCCCAATCGCCGGAACCCCAATGCCATCGGTCAGGTTCTCCGGCGATGCTCCGGTGATGGTGCCCCAGCGAAGAAAAATGCGGCACCAGCACATACCCGAGCCTAGCATGTGCTGCCACAACCCTCATTTCGGTCCGATCTTAAACTGGGAATGAACTCCGTATGCCTAAGTCAACCCACGAAACGAGCATGCGGGCACTCAGCTGGCCAAAGGGGCAGGATGCGCAAGCCGGGGATCGGTCGGGTCCCCCTCTGCGTGCTACCGATCCTGCTGCTGTAACCCTCGATCTGGTCCGATCTTAGAATGGGAATGAACTCCGTACGCCTCAGCCAACTGATGAAACGAGCGGGCGGACAAGCGGGCACTATGCTAGCCAGAGAGACGGGATGCGTAAGTCGTGGATCGATAGGGTGGTAGGTGGGTTTAGGCACATCTTCATATTTCTACATGCCAATGCCATTTTTATGGCTTGTAAATTCATACAATGGTCCCTTAAGCCATCACGTGAAGTTTCATGGCAAGACGACTCCTTTTCTATTTTTTATGATTTTGGAAACTTTTTGCGGTTCGAGATTTTTTAAAATTTTTTCGGAATGATTTTTGGCCCCAAACATGGTAGACGTGATCCTTGTATTTTTGTTGGCATGCACAAAAAAATTCAGCTAAAAACTCAAAGTGTACAACATTTTGTGACCATTTGAAAAAAGTGTCCCCATTTCAGACACTTTAATTGCTACTGGCAGCAAACCTGTAAAATCTCAAATGCCCTTTAAGGGGGTATGAGTTCTCGTGGTTTGATGAGGGATAGGGGGCCAATATAAGGGCTAAGTACCAGCACCCATCGCACATCATGTGCGCACACCCCCTCCGGCCCCCCCGATCACCGAAACCCCAATGCCGTCGGTTAGGTTCTCCGGCGATGCTCCGACGATGGTGCCCCGACGAAGAAAAATACGGCACCAGCACATGCTTGAGCCCAGCATCTGCTGTCGTAACCCTTGGTCTGGTTCAATCTTAGATGGGGTATGAACTCCGTATGCTTAGACTGGGAATGCACTCCGTCTGCCTAAGTCAACATACGAAACGAGCGTACGGGCGCTCAGCCGGCCAGAGGGGCGGGATGCGCAAGCCGGGGATCGATCGGGTCCCCCTCTGTGTGCTACTGATCTTGCTACCACAACCCTCAGTTCGGTCTGATCTTAGACTAGGAATGAGTTCCGTATGCCTAAGCCAACCGACGAAACGAGCGGGCGGACGGGTGGGCACTATGCCGTCCAGAGAGACAGGATGCGCAAGCCGTGGATCGATAGGGTGGTAGGTGGGTTTAGGCACATCTTCATATTTCTGTGCGCCAAAGCCATTTTTATATCTTGAAAATTTATACAATGGTCCCTTAAGCCTTCACGTGAAGTTTCATGGCAGGACGACTCGTTTTCTATTTTTTAGGATTTTTAAAACTTTTTGCGGTTCGGGATTTTTTTAAAATTTTTTCGAAAGGAGTTTTGGCCCCAAACTTGGTAGACGTGATCCTTGTATTTTTTGTTGGCATCGACAAAAAAATTCAGCTAAAAACTCGAAGGGTACAAGATTTTGTGGCCATTTGAAAAAAATGTCCCCATTTCAGACACTTTAATAGCTACTGGCAGCAAACCTGTAAAATCTCAAATGATCTTTAAGGGGGTGTGAGTTCTCAAGGTTTGATGAAGAATAGGGGGCCAATATAAGGGCCAAGTACCGGCACCCATCGTACATCATCTGCGCACACCCCCTAGCCCCCCCATCGCCAGAACCCCAATGTCGCCGGTCAGGTTCTCCGGTGATGGTGCCCCAGGGAAGAAAAATACGGAACTAGCACATGCCCGAGCCCAGCATGTGCTGCCGTAACCCTCGGTCCTGTCTGATCTTAGACTGGGAATGAACTCCGTATGCCTAAGTCAACCCACAAAATGAGCGTGCAAGCGCTCAGTCGGCCAGAGGGGCTGGATGCGTAAGCTGGGGATCGGTCGGCTCCCCCTTTACGTGCTGTCGATCCTGCTGCCACAGCCCTCTACTGGTCTGATCTTAGACTAGGAATGAACTTCGTATGCCTAAGCCAACCGATGAAACGAGCGGGCGGATGGGCGGGCACTACGTCGGCCAGAGAGACGGGATGCGCAAGCCGTGGATCGATAGCGTGGTTGGTGGGTTCAGGCACGTCTTCATATTTTTACGTGCCAATGCCATTTTTATGGCTTGTAAATTCATACAATGGTCCCTTAAGCCTTCACGTGAAGTTTCAAGGCAAGACGACTTGTTTTCTATTTTTCATGATTTTTGAAACTTTTTGCGGTTCGGGATTTTTTAAAATTTTTTTGGAAAGAGTTTTAGCCCCAAACATCGTAGACGTGATCCTTGTATTTTTTTTTTGCATACACAAAAAAATTCAGCTAAAAACTCGAAGTGTACAAGATTTTGTGACCTTTTGAAAAAAGTGTCCCTATTTCAGACACTTTAATGGCTACTGGCAGCAAACCTGTAAAATCTCAAATGCTCTTTAAGGGGTGTGAGTTCTTAAAGTTTAATGAGGGATAGGGGGCCCATATAAGGGCCAAGTACCAGCACCCATCGCACATCATGTGCGCACACCCCCCGGCCCCCCTGATCGCCGGAACCTTAATGCCACCGGTCAAGTTCTCCGGTGATGCTCTGATGATGGTGCCCCGACGAAGAAAAATACGGCACCAGCACATGCCTGTCGCAACCCTTGGTCCGGTTCTATCTTAGACTGGGAATGAACTCTACATGCTTAGACTGGGAATGAACTCCGTATGCCTAAGTCAACCCACGAAATGAGCGTACGGGCATTCAGTCGGCCAGAGGGGCGTGATGCGTAAGCCGGGGATCCGTCAGGTCCCCTTCTGCGTGCTACCGATCCTGCTACCGTATCCCTCAGTCTGATCCAATCTTAGACTGGGAATGAACTCCATATGCCTAAACCAATCGACGAAATGAACGGGCGGGCGGAGGGGCGGGCACTACGCCGGCCAGAGAGACGAGATGGGCAAGTCGTGGATCGGTAGGGTGGTAGGTTGGTTTAGGCACAACTTCATATTTCTGCATGCCATGCCATTTTTATGGCTTGTAAATTCATACAATGGTCCCTTAAGCCTTCACGTGAAGTTTCATGGCAAGACGACTCGTTTTCTACTTTTTACAACTTTCAAAATGTTTCGCGGTTCGGGATTTTTTAAAATTTTTTTTGAAGGAGTTTTGGTCCTAAACTTGGTAGACGCGATCCTTGTATTTTTGTTGGCATGCATAAAAACATTCAGCTAAAAACTCGAAGTGTACAAGATTTTGTGACCATTTGAAAAATGTGTCCCCATTTAAGACACTTTAATGGCTGCTGGCAGCAAACCTGTAAAATCTCAAATGCTCTTTAAGGGGGTGTGAGTTCTGGAGGTTTGATTAGGGATAGGTGGACAATATAAGGGCCAAGTACCAGCACCCATCGCATATCATGTGCGCACACCCCCCCCGGCCCCCCCGATCGTCGTAACCCCAATGCCGTCGGTCAAGTTCTCCGACGATGCTCTGGCGAAGAAAAATACGGCACCAGCACATGCCCGAGCCCAGCATGGGCTACTGCAACCCTTGGTCCAGTCCGATCTTAGACTGCAAATTAATTCTGTATGCTTAGACTGGGAATGAACTCATTATGCCTAAGTCAACCCACGAAACGAGCGTGCGGGCACTCAGCCGGCCAGAGGGGCGTGACGCACAAGCCGGGGATCGGTCGGGTCCCCCTCTGCGTGCTGCTGATCCTGCTGTCACAACCCTCGGTCTGGTCCAATCTTAGACTAGGAATGAACTCCGTATGCCTAAGCCAACCGACAAAACGAGCGGGCGGGCGGGCAGGCATTACATCGGCCAGAGAGACGAGATGCGCAAGCTGTGGATCGATAGGGTGGTAGGTGGGTTTAGGCCCATCTTCATATTTCTACATTCCAATGCCATTTTTATGGCTTGTAAGTTCATACAGTGGCCCCTTAAGCCTTCACGTGAAGTTTCTTGGCAAGACGACTTGTTTTCTATTTTTCACAACTTTTGAAACTTTTTACGGTTCGGGATTTTTCAAAATTTTTTCGGAAGGAGTTTTGGCCCCAAACTTAGTAGATGTGATCCTTGTATTTTTGTTCACATGCACAAAAAACTTCAGCTAAAAACTCGAACTGTACAAGATTTTGTGACTATTTGAAAAAAGTGTTCGCATTTCAAACACTTTTGTGGCTACTGGCAGCAAACATGTAAAATCTCAAATGCTCTTTAAGGGGGAGTGACTTCTTGAGGTTTGATGAGGGATAGGGGGCCAATATAAGGGCCAAGTACCAGCACCCATCACACATCTTGTGTGCACACCCCCCCGACCCCACCGATCTTCGGAACCCCAATGCCGCCGGTCAGGTTCTCCTTCGATCCTCCGACTATGGTGCCCCGGTGAAGAAAAATGCGGCACCAGCACATGCCCGAGCCCAGTATGTGCTACCGTAACCCTCGGTTTGGTCTGATCTTAGATTGGGAATGAACTCCATATGCTTAGACTGGGAATGAACTCCGTATGCCTAAGTCAGGGCCACGAAATGAGCATGCGGGCGCTCAGTCGGCCAGAGGGGCAAGATGCGCAAGTCGGGGATCGGCTGGGTCCCTCTCTACGTGCTGCCGATCCTACTGTCACAACCCTCGATCTGGTTTGATCTTAGATTGAAATGAACTCCGTTTGCCTAAGCCAACCGACGAAACGAGCAGGCGAGCGGACGGGCGGGCACTACTCCGACCAGAGAGACGGGATGCTCAAGCCATGGATTGATAGGGTGGTAGGTGGGTTTAGGCACATCTTCATATTTCTATGTGCCAATACCTTTTTTATGGCTTGTAAATTCATACAATCGTCCTTTAAGCATGAGTTTTATGGCAAGACGACTCGTTTTCTATTTCTCATGATTTTGAAATTTTTTACCGTTCGAGATTTTTTTTAAAATTTTTTCGGTAAGGAGTTTGGCCCCCAAACTTGATAGAATGTGATCCTTGTATTTTTTGTTGGCATGCACGAAAAAAAATTCAGGCTAAAAACTCGAAGTGTACAAGGATTATGTGACCCTTGAAAAAAGTGTCCCATTTCAGACACTTTAATTGCTACTGGGTAGCAAACCTATAAAATCTCAAATGCTCTTTAAGGTGGTGTGAGTTCTCGAGGTTTGATGAGGGATATGGGGCCAATATAAGGGCCATGTACCAGCACCCAACGCACATCATGTGCGCACACCCCCTCGACCCCCCCAATCATCGGAACCCCAATGCCGTCGGTCAGGCTCTTCGGTGATGCTCCGACGATGGTGCCCTGACGAAGAAAAATGTGGCACCAGCACATGCCCGAGTACAGCATGTGCTGTCGCAACCCTCGGTTCGGTCTGATCTTAGACTGGGAATGAACTCCGTATGCTTAGAATGGGAATGAACTCCGTATGCCTAAGTCAACCCACGAAATGAACGTGCGTGCGCTCAGCCCGCCAGAGGGGCAGGATGCGTAAGCCGGGGATTAGTCGGGTCCCCCTCTGCGTGCTACCGATCCTGGTGCCACAACCCTCAGTCCGATCTAATCTTAGACTGGGAATGAACTCCGTATGCCTAAGCCAACCGACGAAATGAGCGGGCGGGCGGGCACTACGCCGGCCAAAGAAATTGGATGTGCAAGCTGTGGATCGATAGGGCGATAGGTGGGTTTAGGCACATCTTCATATTTTTGAGTGGCAATGCCATTTTGATGGCTTGTAAATTCATACAATGGTCCCTTAAACCTTGACGTGAGGTTTCATGGCAAGACGACACGTTTTTTATTTTTTACCATTTTTGAAACTTTTTGTGGTTCGGGATTTTTTTAAATTATTTTGGAAGGAGTTTTGGCCCCAAACTTAGTAGACGTGATCCTTGTATTTTTCTTGGCATGCATAAAAAAATTCATCTAAAAACTCGAAGTGTACAAGATTTTGTGACCATTAGAAAAAAGTATCCTCATTTCAGACACTTTAATGGCTGCTGGCAGCAAACCTATAAAATCTCAAATGCTCTTTAAAGGGGTGTGAGTACTCGATGTTGGATGAGGGATAGGGGGCCAATATAAGGGCCAAGTACCAGCACCCAACGCACATCATGTACGCACCCCCCCGCTCGGCCCCCCTGATCGTCAGAACCCCAATGCCGTCAGTCAGGTTCTCTGATGATGCTCCAGTGATGGTGCCTCGGTGAAGAAAAATGTGGCACCAGCACATGCCCGAGCCTGGGTGAGCGGGCACTACGTCGGCCAGAGAGACGGGATGCACAAGCCGTCGATCGATAGGATGGTAGGTGGGTTTAGGCACATCTTCATATTTCTGCATTCCAATGCCATTTTTATGGCTTGTAAATTCATACAATGGTCCCTTAAGCCTTCATGTGAAGTTTCGTGGCAAGATGACTCGTTTTCTATTTTTCATAATTTTTGAATCTTTTTGCGGTTTTGGGATTTTTTAAAATTTTTTCGGAAGGTGTTTTGGCCCCAAACTTGGTAGACGTGATCCTTGTATTTTTGTTGGCATGCACAAAAAAATTCAGCTAAAAACTCAAAGTGTACAAGATTTTGTGACCATTTGAAAAAAGTGTCCCCATTTCAGACACTTTAATGGCTGCTGGCAGTAAGTTCTCAAGGTTTGATAAGGGATAGGGGGCCAATATAAGGGCCAAGTACCAGCACCCATCGCATATCTTGTGCGCACACCCCCCCGACGTCCCGATCGACAGAACCCCAATGCCGTCGGCCACGTTATCCGACAATGGTGCCTCGACGAAGAAAAATCTGGCACCAGCAAATGCTCGAGCCCAGCATGTGCTGCTACAACCCTCGGTCTGATCCGATCTTAGACTGGTAATGAACTCCATATGTTTAGACTGGGAATGAACTCCGTATGCCTAAGTCAACCCACGAAACGAGCGTGCGGGTGCTCAGTCGGCCAGAGGGGCGGGATACGCAAGCCGGGGATCGACTGGGTCCCCCTCTGCATGCTGCCGATCTTGCTGCCGCAACCCTCGGTCCGGTCCTATCTTAGACTCAAAATGAACTCCGTATGCCTAAGCCAACTAACGAAACAAGCGAGCGGGCGGACGGGTGGGCAGGCACTACGCCGGCCAAAGAGACGGGATGCGCAAGCCGTAGATCGATAGGGTGGTAGGTGGGTTTAGGCACATCTTCATATTTCTGCATGACAATGCCATTTTTATGGCTTGTAAATTCATACAATGGACCCTTAAGACTTCACCTGAAGTTTCGTGGCAAGACGACTCGTTTTCTATTTTTCACAATTTTTGAAACTTTTTGCGGTTTGAGATTTTTAAAAATTTTTTCGCATGGGGTTTTGGCCCCGAACTTGGTAGACGTGATCCTTGTATTGTTTTTGGCATGCACAAAAAAATTCAGCTAAAAACTCGAAGTGTACAAGATTTTTGTGACCATTTGAAAAAAGTGTCCCCATTTCAGACACTTTAATGGCTACTAGCAGCAAACCTGTAAAATTTCAAATGCTCTTTAAGGGGCTGTGAGTTCTCGAGGTTTAATGAGGGATAGGGGGCCAATATAAGGGCCAAGACCCAGCACCCATCGCACATCAGTGCGCATACCCCTCCCGACCCCCCCGATCATCGGAACCTCAATGCCGTCTGGTAATGTGCCTCGATGAAGAAAAATGCGGCACCAGCACATGTTCAAGCCTAGTATGTGCTGCCGTAACCCTCGGTCTGATCTAATCTTAGACTAGGAATGAACTCCATATGCTTAGGCTGGGAATGAACTCCGTATGCCTAAGTCAAGCCATGAAACGAGCGTGCGGGCGCTCGGCCAGCCAGAAGGGTGGGATGCGCAAGCTGGGGATCGGTCGAGTCCCCCTCTGCGTGCTACCGATCCTACTGCACCCATCGCACATCTTGCGCGCACACCCCCCGACCCCCTCGATCTCTGGAACCCCAATGCCGTCCGACGATGGTGCCCCAGTGAAGAAAAATGCGGCACCAACACATACCTGAGCCCAGCATGTGCTGCCGCAAGCCTCGGTCGATTCTAATCTTAGACTGGGAATGAGCTCTGCATGCTTAGACTGGGAATAAACTCCGTATGCCTAAGTCAAGCCACGAAATGAGCGTGCGGGCGCTCAGCCAACCAAAAGGGTGGGATGCGCAAGCTGGGGATCGACTGGGTCCCCCTCTACGTGCTATCGGTCCTGCTACTGCAACCCTCGGTCCTGCTACCGCAACCCTCAGTCCGGTTCGATCTTAGACTGGGAATGAACTCCGTATGCCTAAGCCAACGGATGAAATGAGCGGACGGGCGGGCGGGCGGGCACTAGGTCGGCCAGAGAGACGAGATGCGCAAGCCGTGGATCGATGGGGTGTTAGGTGGGTTTAGGCACATCTTCATATTTCTGCATGCCAATGCCATTTTTATGGCTTGTAAATTCATACAATGGTCCCTTAAGCCTTCATGTGAAGTTTCATGGCAAGACGACTCGTTTTCAATTTTTCACGATTTTCAAAACTTTTTGTGGTTTCGAATTTTTTTAAATTTTTTCGGAAGGAGAGTTGGCCCCAAACTTGATAGACGTGATCCTTATATTTTTGTTGGTATGCACAAAAAAATTTTGCTAAAATATTGAAGTGTACAAGATTTTGTGACCATTTGAAAAAGGTGCCCCCATTTCAAACACTTTAATGGCTACTGGCAGCAAACCTGTAAAATCTCAAATGCTCTTTAAGGGGGTGTGAGTTCTCGAGGTTTGATGAGGGATAGGGGGCCAATATAAGGGCCAAGTACCAGCACCCATCGCACATCATGTGCGCACACCCCCCAGCCCCTCCGATCGCCGGAACAGCAATGCCGCCGGTCAGGTTCTCCGGTGATGCTCCAACGATGGCGCCCCGATGAAGAAAAATACGGCACCAGCACATGCTCGAGCCCAGCATGTGCTACCGCAACCCTCGGTCCGATCTGATCTTAGACTGGGAATGAACTCTGTATGCTTAGACTGGGAATGAACTCCATGTGCCTAAGTCAACCCACGAAACGAGCGTGCGGGCGGTCAGCTAGCCAGAGGGGCGGGATGCGCAAGTCAGGGATCGACCGGGTCCCCCTCTGCGTGCTGCCAATCCTGTTGCCGCAACCCTTGGTCTGGTCCGATCTTAGACTTTGAATGAACTCCGTATGCCTAAGCCAACCGACGAAACGAGCGGGCGAGCGGGCGGGCACTACGTCGGCCAGAGAGACGAGATGCATAAGTCGTGGATCGATAGGGTGGTAGGTGAGTTTAGGCACATCTTCATATTTTTATGTGCCAATGCCATTTTTATGGCTTGTAAATTTATACAACGGTCCTTTAAGCCATCACGTGAAGTTTCATGGCAAGACGACTCGTTTTCTATTTTTCACGATTTTTGAAACTTTTTGCGGTTCGAGATTTTTTAAAATTTTTTCGAAAGGAGTTTTGGCCCCAAACTTGGTAGACGTGATCCTTGTATTTTTATTGGCATGCACAAAAAACCTCAGCTCAAAACTCAAAGTGTATAAGATTTTGTGACTATTTGTAAAAAGTGTCCTCAATTCAAACACTTTAATGGCTACTGGCAGCAAACCTGTAAAATCTCAAATGCTCTTTAAGGGGGTGTGAGTTCTCGAGGTTTGATGAGGGATAGGAGGCTAAAATAAGGGCCAAGTACCAGCACCCATTGCACATCTTATACCCACACCCCCCCGACCCCCCGATCGCTGAAGCCCCAATGCCGTCCGATGATGGTGCCCCAACAAAGAAAAATACGGGACCAGCACATGCCCGAGCCTAGCATGTGCTGCCACAACCCTCGGTCCGGTCTGATTTTAGACTGGGAATGAACTTCGTATGCTTAGTCTGGGAATGAACTTCGTATGCCTAAGTCAAGCTACGAAATGAGCGTGCTGGCGCTCAGCCGGCTAGAGGGGCGGGATGCGCAAGCCGAGGATTGACCGGGTCTCCCTGTACGTGCTTTCGATCCTGCTATCGCAACCCTCGGTCTGATCCAATCCTAGACTGGGAATGAACTCTGTATGCCTAAGCCAACCGATTAAACGAGCGGGCGGGCGGGCACTACGTCGGTCAGAGAGACAGGATGCACAAGCCGTGGATCGATAGGGTGGTAGGTGGGTTTAGGTACATCTTCATATTTCTGCGTGGCAATGCCTTTTTTATGGCTTGTAAATTCATACAATGGTCCCTTAAGCCTTCACGTGAACTTTCATGGCAAGACGACTCATTTTTTATTTTTCATGATTTTTGAAACTTTTTGCGGTTCGGGATTTTTTAAAATTTTTTTGGAAGGAGTTTCGGCCCCAAACTTGGTAGACATGATCCTTGTACTTTTTTTGGCATGCATAAAAAAATTCAGCTAAAAAATCGACCTGTACAAGATTTTGTGACCATTTGAAAAAAGTGTCCCCATTCCAAACACTTTAATGGCTACTAGAAGCAAACCTGTAAAATCTCAAATGCTCTTTAAGGGGCTGTGAGTTCTCAAGGTTTGATGAGGGATAGGAGGCCAATATAAGGGCCAAGTACCAGCACCCATCGCACATCATGTGCGCACACCCCCCGGCCCACCCGATCGTCGGAACGCCAATGCCGTGGGTCAGATTCTCCGGTGATGCTCCGACGATGGTGCCCCGATGAAGAAAAATGCGGCACCAGCACATACCCGAGCCCAGCATGTGCTATCGTAACCCTCGGTCTGGTCAGATCTTACACTGGGAATGAACTCCATATGCTTAGACTGGGAATGAACTCCGTATGCCTAAATCAACCCACGAAACGAGCATGTGGGCGCTCAGCCGGCCAGAGGGGCATGATGCGCAAGCCAAGGATCGGTCGGGTCACCCTCTATGTGCTGCCGATCCTACTACCGCAACCCTCGGTCCAGTCCAATCTTAGACTGAGAATGAACTCCGTATGCCTAAGCCAATTGACGAAACGAGCGGACGGGCGGGTGGGCACTACGTCGGCCAGAGAGACGGGATGCGCAAGCCGTGGATCGATAGGGGGGTAGGTGCGTTTAGGCACATCTTTATATTTCTGTGTGGCAATGCCATTTTTATGGCTTGTAAATTCATACAATGGTCCCTTAAGCCTTCACGTGAAGTTTCATCACAAGACGACTCATTTTCTATTTGTCACTATTTTCAAAACTTTTTACAGTTCGGGATTTTTTAGAATTTTTTTGCAAGAAATTTTGGCCCCAAATTTGGTAAACGTGATCCTTTTATTTTTAGTGACTTGTCCAAAAAAATTCAACTAAAAACTCGAAGTGTACAAGATTTTGTGACCATTTGAAAAAAGTGTCCCCATTTCAGACACTTTAATGGCTACTGGCAGCAAACCTATAAAATCTCAAATGCTCTTTAAGCGGTGTGAGTTCTAGAGGTTTGATGAGGGACAGGGGGCCAGTATAAGGGCCAAGTACCAGCACCCATCGAACATCATGTGCGCACACGCCCCGGCCCCCTGATCGTCGGAACCCTAATGCCGCCGGTCAGATTCTCCAGTGATGCTCCGACGATGGTGCCCCGACGAAGAAAAATGCGGCACCAGCACATGCCCGAGACCAGCATGTGCTATCGCAACCCTCGGTCCGGTCTGATCTTAGACTGGAAATGAACTTCGTATGCTTAGACTGGGAATGAACTTCGTATGCCTAAGTCAACCCATGAAACGAGCGTGCGGACGCTCAGCCGGCCAAAGGGGTGGGATGCACAAGCCGGGGATCGACCGGGTCCACCTCTTCATGCTGCCGATCCTACTGCTGCAACCCTCGATCTGATCCAATCTTAGACTGGGAATGAACACCGTATGCCTACGCCAACAGACGAAACGAGCGGGCAGACGGACGGGCGAGCACTACGCCGACCAGAGAGACGGGATGCGCAAGCCGTGGATCGATAGGGTGGTAGGTGGGTTTAGGCACATCTTCATATTTCTGCATGCCAATGCCATTTTTATGGCTTGTAAATTCATACAATGGTCCCTTAAGCCTTCACGTGAAGTTTCATGGCAAGATGACTCGTTTTCTATTTTTCACGATTATTGAAACTTTTTACGGTTCAAGATTTTTTAAAATTTTTTCGGAAGGCGTTTTTGCCCCAAACTTGGTAGACATGATCCCTGTAATTTTCTTGGCATGCACAAAAAAATTCAGCTAAAAACTCAAAATGTACAAGATTTTGTGACCATTTGAAAAAATTGTCCCCATTTCAAACACTTGAATGGCTACTGGTAGCAAACCTGTAAAATCTCAAATGCTCTTTAAGGGAGCGTGAGTTCTCTAGGTTTGATGAGGGATAGGGGGCCAATATAAGGGCCAAGTACCAGCACGCATCGCACATCTTGTGCGCACACCCCCCAACCCCCCCGATCGTCGGAACCCCAATGTCGCCGGTCAGGTTCTCCGGTGATGCTCCGGCGATGGTGCCCCGATGAAGAAAAATGTGGCACCAGCACATGCCTGAGCCCAGCTTGTGCTATCGCAACCCTTGGTCTAGTCTGATCTTAGACTGGGAATGAGCTCTGTATGCTTAGACTGGGAATGAACTCCGTATGCTTAAGTCGACCAACGAAACGAGTGTGCGGGCGCTTAGCCGGCCAGAGAGGCGGGATGCGGAAGCCGTGGATCGACCGGGTCCCCCTCTGAGTGGTGCCGATCTTGCTGCTGCAACCCTCAGTCCAGTCTGATCTTAGACTGGGAATGAACTCCATATGCCTAAGCCAACCATCGAAACGAGCGGGCGGGTGGGTGGGCAGCCACTGCGTCGGCCAGAGAGACGGGATGCGCAAGCTGTGGATGGATAGGGTGGTAGGTGGGTTTAGGCACATCTTCATATTTCTAAGTGCCAATGCCATTTTTATGTCTTGGAAATTCATACAATGGTCCCTTAAGCCTTCACGTGAAGTTTCATGGCAACACGACTCGTTTTCTATTTTTCAGGATTTTTGAAACTTTTTGCCGTTCGGGATTTTTTAAAATTTTTTTGAAAGGGGTTTTGGCCCCAAAATTTTTAGACGTGATCCTTGTATTTTGTTGGCATGTACAAAAAAATTCAGCTAAAAACTCGAAGTGTACAAGATTTTGTGACCATTTGAAAAAAGTGTCTCCATTTCAGACACTTTAATGGCTACTGGCAGCAAACCTGTAAAATCTCAATTGCTCATTAAGGGGGTGTGAGTTCTCGAGGTTTGATGAGCGATAGGCGGCCAATATGAGGGCCAAGTACTAGCACCCATCGCACATCATGTGCGCACCCCCCCTCGGCCCCCCGATTGTCGGAACCCCAGTGTCGTCAGTCAGGTTCTCCGATGATGCTCCGGCGATGGTGCCCCGACGAAGAAAAATGCGGCACCAGCACATGCTCGAGCCCAGCATGTGCTGCAGGCACCCTCGACTCGATCCAATCCTAGATTGGGAATGAACTATGTATGCTTAGACTGGGAATGAACTTCGTATGCCTAAGTCAACCCACGAAACGAGCGTACGGGTGCTTAGTTTAGCCAGAGGGCGGGATGCGAAGCGACGATCGACCAGGTCCTCTACGTGCTAACGCTGACTCCTGCTACATGCACCCTCGATCTGGTCTGATCTTAGACTGGGAATGAACTCTGTATGCCTAAGCCAACCGACGAAACGAGCGGGCGGCGGGCACTATTAACGCCAACCAGAGAGATCAAGGAATGCGCAAGCCGTGGATCGATAGGTGGTACGTGGGTTTAGGCAACATCTTCATAGTTTCTGCATCCAATGCCAGTTTTTATGGCTTGGTAAATTCATACAATGGTCCCTTAAGCGCTTTCAGTGGAAGTTCTTGGAAGAAGCACTCGTTTTCTATTTTTCACGATTTTTTGAACTTTTTAGGTTCGAGATTTTTTAAAATTTATTTCGAAAGCGAGTTTCACCAAACTGGTAGAATGATCTGTTATTTTTTGTTGGCATGCACAAAAAAATTCAGCTAAACTGAAGTGTAACAGATTTTGTGACCATTTGAAAAAAGTGTCCCATTTTAGACACTTTAATGGCCACTGGCAGCAAACTTGTAAAATCTCAAATGCTTTTAAGGGGGTGTGATATCTCCAGGTTTGATGAGGGATAAGGTGCCGAATATAGGTCCAAGTACAGCACCCATCGCACACCTTGTGATGCACCCCCCCCGCCCCCCCGATCGCAGAACCCCAATGTCGCCGGTCAGGTTCTCTGGCGATGCTTCGACGATGGTGCCCCGGCAAAGAAAAATGCGACACCAGCACATGCCCGAGCCAAGCATGTGCTGCCACAACCCTTGGTCTGGTCCGATCTTAGATTGGGAATGAACTTCGTATGCCTAGACTGGGAATAAACTCCGTATGCCTAAGTCAACCCACGAAATGAGCGTGTGGGCGCTCAGCCGGCCAGAGGGGCGGGATGCGTAAGTCGGGGATCGGTCGGGTCCCCCTCTGCGTGCTGCCAATCCTACTGCCACAACCCTCAATCCGGTCTGATGTTAGACTGGGAATGAACTCCGTATCCCTAAGCCAACCGACGAAACGAGCGGGCTGGCGGGCGAGCGGGCACTACGCCGGCCAGAGAGACAGGATGTGCAAGCCGTGGATCGATAGGGTGGTAGGTGGGTTTAGGCACATCTTCATATTTCTGTGTGCCAATGCCATTTTTATGGCTTGTAAATTCATACAATGGTCCCTTACCCGTTCTCAATTTTTCACGTTTTTCAAAACTTTTTACGGTTCGAGATATTTTAAAATTTTTTTGGAGGGAGCTTTGGCCCCAAACTTGGTAGACGTGATCCCTGTATTTTTGTTGGCATGCACAAAAAAATTTCGCTAAAATATCAAAGTGTACAAGATTTTGTGACCATTTGAAAAAAGTGTCCCCATTTCAGACACTTTAATGGCTACTGGCAGCAACTTGTAAAATCTCAAATGCTCTTTAAGAGGGTGTGAGTTCTCGAGGTTTGATGAGGGATAGGGGGCCAATATAAGGGCCAAGTACCAGCACCCATCGCACATCATGTGCGCACACCCCCCGGCCCCTCCGATCGCCAGAACCCCAATGCCACCAGTCAGGTTCTCTGATATTGCTCCGACAATGGTGCCCCGACGAAGAAAAATACGGCACCAGTACATGCCTGAGCCCAACATGTGCTGCCGCAACCCTCGGTCATGTCCGATCTTAGACTGGGAATGAACTCCTATGCCCAAG
The DNA here is from genome assembly GCF_002303985.1 of Durio zibethinus. Next base: position 13,529,573 of record NW_019167827.1, read on the forward strand.
TCAACCCACGAAACAAGCGTGCGGGCGCTCATCCGGCAAGAGGGGCGGGATGCGTAAGTCGGGGATCGATCAGGTCCCCCTCTGCGTGCTGTCGATCCTGCTGCCAGAGCCCTCGGTTCGATCCAATCTTAGACTTTGAATGAACTCCGTATGCCTAAGCTAACTGACGAAATGAATGGGTGGGTGGTCATTACGTCGGCCAGAGAGACGGGATGCGCAAGTGGTGGATCGATAGGGTGGTAGGTGGGTTTAGGCACATCTTCATATTTCTATGTGCCAATGCCATTTTTATGGCTTGTAAATTCATACAATGGTCTCTTAAGCCTTCACGTAAAGTTTCATGGCAAGACGACTCGTTTTCTATTTTTCATGATTTTCAAAACTTTTTGCGATTCGGGATTTCTCAAAATTTTTTCGGAAGGAGTTTTGGCCCCAAACTTGGTAAACATGATCCTTGTATTTTTTTTTGCCATGCACAAAAAAATCTAAAAACTCGAAGTGTACAAGATTTTGTCACCATTTGAAAAAAGTGTACCCATTTTAGACACTTTAATGGCTACTGGCAGCAAACTTGTAAAATCTCAAATGCTTTTTAAGGGGGTGTGAGTTCTTGAGGTTTGATGAGGGATAGGGGCCCAACATAAGGGCCAAGTACCAGTACCCATCAGACATCATGTACGCACACCCCCCGACCCCCCTGATCGACGGAACCCCAATGCCCCCAGTCAGGTTCTCCGACAATGCTCCGACGATGGTGCCCCAGTGAAGAAAAATGCGGCACCAGCTTGTGCTGCCACAACCCTCGGTCCGGTCTGATCTTAGACTGGGAATGAACTCCGTATGCCTAAGTCAACCCACGGAACGAGCGTGCGGGTGCTCAGTCGGCCAGAGGGGCGGGATGCGCAAGCTGGGGATCGACTGGGTCCCTCTCTGCGTGCTGCTGATCCTACTGCTACAATGCTCAGTCCGGTCTAATCTTAGACTGGGAATCAACCCCGTATGCCTAAGCCAACTGATGAAACGAGAGGGCGGGCGGGCGGGCACTACGCTGACCAGAGAGACGGGATGCATAAGCCGTGGATCGATGAGTGGTAGGTGGGTTTAGGCACATCTTCTTATTTCTACGTGCCAATGCCATTTTTATGGCTTGTAAATTCATACAATGGTCCTTTAAGCCTTCACGTGAAGTTTCATGGCAAGACGACTCGTTTTCTATTTTTCATGATTTTCAAAACTTTTTACGGTTCGGGATTTTTTAAAATTTTTTCGGAAGAAGTTTTGTCCCCAAACTTGGTTGACATGATCCTTGCATTTTTGTTGGCATGCACAAAAAAATTCAGCTAAAAACTCGATGTGTACAAGATTTTGTGACCATTCGAAAAAAGTGTCCCCATTTCAGACACTTTAATGGCCACTGGCAGGAAACCTATAAAATCTCAAATGCTCTTAAGGGGGTGTGAGTTCTTAGAGGTTTTGATGAGGGATAGGGGGCCAATCATAAGGTCCAGTACCAGCACCCATCGCACATCTTGTGTGCACACCCCCTCGGCCCTTCCGATCGCCAGAACCCCAATGCCGCCGGTCAGGTTCTCCGGCGATGCTCCGACGATGGTGCCTCGACGAAGAAAAATGTGACACCAGCACATGCCCGAGCCCAGCATGTGCTGCTGCAATGCTCAGTCTGGTCTGATCGTAGACTGGGAATCAACTTCGTATGCTTAGACTGGGAATGAACTCCGTATGCCTAAGTCAACCCACAAAATGAGCGTGCGGTCGCTCAGTCGGCCAGAGGGGCAGGATGCGTAAGCCGGGGATCGATCGGGTCCCCTTCTGCGTGCTGTCGATCCTACTACTACAACCCTCGGGCTGATCTAATGTTAGACTGTGAATGAACCCCGTATGCCTAAGCCAAACGACAAAACGAATGGGCTGGCGGGCGAGCGGGCACTACGTTGGCCAGAGAGACCGAATGTGCAAGCCGTGGATCGAGAGGGTGTAGGTGGGTTTAGGCACATCTTCATATTTTTGCATGCCAATGCTATTTTTATGTCTTGTAAATTCATACAACGGTCCTTTAAGCCTTCACGTGAAGTTTCATGGCAAGACGACTCGTTTTCTATTTTCACGATTTTTGAAACTTTTTACGGTTCAGGATTTTTTAAAATTTTTTCAAATGGAGTTTTGGCCCCAAACTTGGTAGACGTGATCCTTGTATTTTTGTTGGCATGCACCAAAAAATTCAGCTAAAAACTCGAAGTGTACAAGATTTTGTGACAATTTGAAGAAAGTATCCCCATTTCAGACACTTTAATGGCCACTGGCAGGAAACCTATAAAATCTCAAATGCTCTTTAAGGGGGTGTGAGTTCTCGAGGTTTGATAAGGGATAGGGGGCCAATATAAGGGCCAAGTACCAGCACCCATTGCACATCATGTGCGCACACCCCCCCGACCCCCCCGATCGCTGGAAACCCAATGTCGTCGGTCAGGTTCTCCGACGATGCTCCGGCGATGGTGCCCCGGCAAACAAAAATGCCATACCAGCACATGCCCGAGGCTAGCATGTGCTGCCTCAACCCTCGGGCCGGTCCGATCTTATACTGGGAATGAACTTCGTATGCCTAAGCCATCCGACGAAATGAGCGGACGGGCGGGCGGGCGGGCACTATGCCGGCCAAAGAGATGGGATGTGTCAGTCGTGGATCGATAGGATGGTAGGTGGGTTTTGGCACATATTTCTTCCTGCCAATGCCATTTTTACGGCTTGTAAATTCATACAATGGTCCTTTAAGCCTTCACGTGAAGTTTCATGGCAAGACGACTCATTTTCTATTTTTCATAATTTTCAAAATTTTTTGCAGTTCGAGATTTTTTAAAACTTTTTTGGAAGGAGTTTTGGCCCCAAATTTGGTAGAGGTGATCCTTGTATTTTTGTTGGTATGCACACAAAAAATCAGCTAAAAAATCGAAGTGTACAAGATTTTGTGATCATTTGAAAAAAGTGTCCCCATTTCAGACACTTTAATGGCTACTGGCAGCAAACATGTAAAATCTCAAATGCTCTTTAAGGGGGTGTGAGTTCTCGAGGTTTGATGAGGGATAGGGGGCCACTATAAGGGCCAAGTACCAGCACCCATCGCACATCATGTGTGCACACCCCCCTTCGGCCCCCCCGATCGCCGGAACCCCAATGTCGTCGGTTAGGTTCTCCGACGATGGTGCCCCGGTGAAGAAAAATGTGGCACCAGCACATGCCCGAGCACAGCATGTGCTGCCGCAACCCTCGGTCCAGTACGATCTTAGACTGGGAATGAACTCCCTATGCCTAAGCAAACTGACGAAACGAGCGGGCGGGCGGGCGGGCACTACGTCGGCCAGAGGGACGGGATGCACAAGTCGTGGATCGATAGGGTGGTAGGTGGGTTTAGGCACATCTTCTTATTTTTGCATGCCAATGCCATTTTTATGGCTTGTAAATTCATACAATGGTCCCTTAAGCCTTCACGTGAAGTTTCATGGCAAGACGACTCGTTTTCTATTTTTCACGATTTTCAAAACTTTTTACGGTTTGGGATTTTTTAAAATTTTTTCGGAAGAAGTTTTGACCCCAAACTTGTTAGACATGATCCTTGCATTTTTGTTGGCATGCACAAAAAAATTCAGCTAAAAACGCGAAGTGTACAAGATTTTGTGACCATTTGAAAAAAGTGTCCCCATTTCAGACACTTTAATGGCCACTGGAAGGAAACCTATAAAATCTCAAATGCTCTTTAAGGGGGTGTCAGTTCTCAAGATTTGATGAGGGATAGGGGGCCAATATAAGGTCCAAGTACCAGCACCCATCGCACATCTTGTGTGCACACCCCCCCGGTCCCTCCGATCGCCAGAACCCCAATGCCGTCGGTCAGGTTCTCCGACGATGCTCCGTCGATGGTGCCCCAACGAAGAAAAATGCCACACCAGCACATGCCCGAGCCCATCATGTGCTGCTGCAACCCTCGGTCTGGTCTGATCGTAGACTGGGAAATGAACTCCGTATGCTTAGACTAGGAATGAACTCCGTATGCCTAAGTCAACCCACGAAACGAGCGTGCAGTCGCTCAGCCTGCCAGAGGGGCAGGATGCGCAAGTCGGGGATTGGTCTGGTCCCCCTCTGCGTGCTGTCGATCCTACTACTAGAACCCTCAGTCCGGTCTGATGTTAGACTGTGAATGAATTCCGTATGCCTAATCCAACCGACAAAACGAACGGGCGAGCGGGCACTACGTCGGCCAGAGAGACCGGATGTGCAAGCCGTGGATCGAGAGGGTGGTAGGTGGGTTTAGGCACATCTTCATATTTCTGCATGCCAATGCTATTTTTATGTCTTGTAAATTCATACAACGGTTCCTTAAGCCTTCACGTGAAGTTTTATGGCAAGACGACTCGTTTTCTATTTTTCACGATTTTTGAAACTTTTTACGGTTCAAGATTTTTTAAAATTTTTTCAAATGGATTTTTGGCCCCAAACTTGGTAGACGTGATCCTTGTATTTTTGTTGGCTTGCATAAAGCAATTCAGCTAAAAACTCAAAGTGTAGAAGATTTTGTGACCAATTGAACAAAGTGTCCCCATTTTAGACACTTTAATGGCTACTAGCTGCAAACCTGTAAAATCTCAAATGCTTTTTAAAGGGGTGTGAGTTCTCGAGGCTTGATGAGGGATAGGGGGCCAATATAAGGGCCAAGTACCAGCACCCATTGCACATCATGAGCACACACCCCCCCGCCCCCCCGATCGTCGGAAACCCAATGTCGTTGGTCAGGCTCTCTGACGATGCTCTGGCGATGGTGCCCTGGCAAAGAAAAATGCGGCACCAGCACATGCCCGAGGCTAGCCTGTGCTGCCGCATCCCTCGGGCCGGTCCAATCTTAGACTGGGAATGAACTCCGTATGCCTAAGCCATCTGACGAAATGAGCGGACGGGCGGGCGGGCGGGCAGGCACTATACCGGCCAGAAAGACGGGAAGCATCAGCCGTGGATCGATTGGGTGGTAGGTCGGTTTAGGCACATCTTCATATTTCTTCCTGCCAATGCCATTTTTATGGCTTGTAAATTCATACAATGGTCCCTTAAGCCTTCACGTGAAGTTTCATCGCAAAGACTCATTTTCTATTTTTCATGATTTTCAAAACTTTTTACAGTTCGAGATTTTTTAAAATATTTTCGAAAGGAGTTTTGGCCCCAAACTTGGTAGACATGATCCTTGTATTTTTGTTGGAATGCACAAAAAAAATCAGCTACAAACTCGAAGTGTACAAGATTTTGTGACCATTTGAAAAAACTGTCCCCATTTCAGACACTTTAATGGCTACTGGCAGCAAACCTGTAAAATCTCAAATGCTCTTTAAGGGGTGTGCAGTCTTGAGGGTTTGACGAGGGATAGAGGGCCAATATATGGGCCAAGTACCAGCAACCATCCACATCATGTGTGTAACACACCCTCCCCGACGGCACGATCGCCGAACACCCAATTTGCCGGTCAGGTTTCTGCCGAGATGGTGCGCCCGATTGAAGAAAATACGGACCAGCAACATATCAGCCGAGTGTACATGTGCTGTCGCAACCCTCGGTCCATACGATATTAGACTGAATAAACTTGTAGTGCCTAAGCAATCGACGAAACGAACGGGCGAGCGGGCTGTGGGCACTACGCTGGCCAGAGGGACGGGATGTGCAAGCCCGTGGATTTCGATAGGGTGGGTTGGTGGGTTTAGGCACATCTTCATATTTCTGCATGCCAATGCCATTCTTTATGGCTTGTAAATTCCATGACAATGGTCCCTTAAGCCTTCACGTGAAGTTTCATGGCAAGACGACTCTTTTCTAATTTTCACGATTTTCCAAACTTTTTGCAATTCGAGATTTTTTTAAATTTTTTCGGAAAGTATTTTGGCCAAAAACTTGGTAGACGTGATCCTCGTATTTTTGGTTGCATGCACAAAAAAATTCACCTAAAAACTCGAAGCGTACAAGATTTTGTGACCATTTGAAAAAAGTGTCCCCATTTCAGACACTTTAATAGCTACTGGCTGCAAACCTGTAAAATCTCAAATGCTTTTTAAGGGGGTGTGAGTTCTCGAGGTCTGATGAGGGATAGAGGGCCAATATAAGGGCCAAGTACCAGCACCCATCGCACATCATGTGTGCACACCCCCCTGGCCCCCCGATCGTCAGAACCTCAATGCCGTCGGTCAGGTTCTCCGACGATGCTCCGACGATGGTGCCCCGGTGAAGAAAAATACTACACCAACACATGCCCGAGCCCAGCATGTGCTACCGTAAGCATCGATCCAATCCTATCTTAGATTGGGAATGAACTCCGTATGCCTAAGCCAATCGACGAAATGAGCAGGCGGGTAGGCGGGTAGACGGGATGCGTAAGCCGTGGATCGATAGGGTGGTAGGTGGGTTTAGGCACATCTTAATATCTCTGCATGCCAGTGCCATTTTTATGGCTTGTAAATTCATTCACTGGTCCCTTAAGCCTTCACGTGAACTTGCATGGCAAGACGGCTCGTTTTCTATTTTTCATGATTTTTGAAACTTTTTACAGTTCGAGATTTTTTAAAATTTTTTCAGAAGGAGTTTTGGCCCCAAACTTGGTAGACCTGATCCCTGTATTTTTGTTGGCAGGCACAAAAAAAAATCAGCGAAAAACTCGAAGTGTACAAGATTTTGTGACCATTTCAAAAAAAGTGTCCCCATTTTAAACACTTTAATGGCTACTGGCAGCAAACCTGTAAAATCCCAAATGCTCTTTAAGGGGGTGTGAGTTCTCGAGGTTTGATGAGGGATAGGGGGCCAATATAAGGGCCAAGAACTAGCACCCATCGCACATCATGTACACACACCCCCCGCCCCCCGATCGTCGGAACCTCAATGTCGTCGATCAGGTTCTCCAGCGATGCTCCGACGATGGTGCCCCGGTGAAGAAAAATGTGGCACCAGCACATGCTCGAGCTCAGCATGTGCTGCATCAACCATTTTTTCGGTCCGATCTTAGACTGGGAATGAACTCCGTATGCCTAAGCCAACCAATAAAACAAACGGGTGGGTGGGTGGGCGGGTGGGCGGACGAACGGGCATTACGCCGGCAAGAGAGACGGGATCGCAAGCCGTGGATCCATAGGGTGGTAGGTGGGTTTAGGCACATCTTCATATTTTCTGCATCCCAATGCCATTTTTATGGCTTGTATATTCATACAATGGTCCCTCAAGCCTTGACGTTAAGTTGCATGGCAAGATGACTCGTTTTCTATTATTCACGATTTCCAAAACTTTTTGGCCCCAAACTTGGTGGACATGATCCTTGTATTTTTTTTGGCATGCACAAAAAAATTCAGCTAAAAACTCGAAGTGTACAAGATTTTCTGATCCTTCGAAAAAAGTGTCCCCATTTCAGACACTTTAATGGCTACTGGCAGCAAACCTGTAAAATCTGAAATGCTCTTTAAGGGGTGTGAGTTCTCGAGGTTTGATGAGGGATAGGGGGCCAATATAAGGGCCAAGTACCAGCACCCATCGCACATCATGTGCGCACACACCCCCCAGCCCCCCGATCCCCGGAACCCTAATGCCGTCGGTCAGGTTCTCCGACAATGCTCCGACGATGGTGCCTCGGCGTAGAAAAATGTGACACCAGCACATGTCCGAGCCCAGCATGTGCTGCCGCAACTCTCAGTCCAATCCGATCATAGACTAGGAATGAACTCCGTATGCCTAAGCCAACTGAGGAAACATGCGGGCGGGCAGGCACAACTCCAGCCAGAGAGACGGGATGCGCAAGTCGTGGATCAATAGGGTGGTACGTGGGTTTAGGCACATCTTCTTATCTCTGCATGCCAATGCCATTTTTATGGCTTGTAAATTAATACAATGGTCCCTTAAGCCTTCACGTGAAGTTTCATGGCAAGACGACTCATTTTGTATTTTTCACGATTTTTGAAACTTTTTGGGGTTCAGGATTTTTTAAAATTTTTTCGGAAGGAGTTTTGGCCCCAAACTTGGTAAACGTGATCCTTGTATTTTTTTTGGCATGCAAAAAAAAATTCAACTAAAAACTCGAAGTGTACAAGATTTTGTGACCATTTGAACAAAATGTCCCCATTTCAGACACTTTAATGGCTATTGGCAACACACCTGTAAAATCTCAAATGCTTTTCAGGGGGGTGTGAGTTCTCAAGGTTTAATGAGGGATAGGGGGCCAATATAAGGGCCAAGTACCAGTACCCATCACATATCATGCGCGCACACCCACCTCGGCCCCCTCGATCGTCGAAACCCTAATCCCGTCGATCAGGTTCTCTGAAGATGCTCTTGCGATGGTGCCCCGGTGAAGAAAAATGCGGCACCAGCACATGCCCGAGCCCATCATGTGCTGCCGCAACCCTCGGTCCGGTCTAATCTTAGATTGGGAATGAACTCTGTATGCCTAAGCCAACCATCGAAACGAGCGGGCGGGCGGGCGGTCGGGCACTACGCTGGCCAGAGAGACGAGATGCGCAAGCCGTGGATCGATAGGGGTTAGGTGGGTTTAGGGACATCTTTTTATTTCTGTGTGCCATTGCCATTTTTATTGCTTGTAAATTCATACAATGGTCCCTTAAGCCTTCACGTGAAGTTTCATGGCAACATGACTCGTTTTCTACTTTTCACGATTTTCAAAACTTTATGCTGTTCAGGATTGTTTAAAAGTTTTTTTGGAAGGAGTTTTGGCCCCAAGCTTGGAAAACGTGATCCTTGTATTTTTGTTGGCATGCAAAAAAAAAAATTCAGCTAAAAACTCGAAGTGTACAAGATTTTGTGACCATTTGAAAAAAGTATCCCCATTTCAGACACTTTAATGGCTACTGACAGCAAACTTGTAAAATCTCAAATGCTCTTTAAGGGGGTGTGAGTTCTTGAATTTTGATGAGGGATAGGGGGCCAATATAAGGGCCAAGTACCAGCACCCATCACATATCATGTGCGCACACCCACCCCGGCCCCCTCAATTGCCGGAACCCCAATCCCGTCGATCAGGTTCTCTGGTGATGCTCCGGCGATGGTGCCCCGACGAAGAAAAATGCGGCACCAGCACATGCCCAAGCCCAGCATGTGCTACCGCAACACTCGATCCGGTCCGATCTTAGACTGGGACTGAACTCCGATGCCTAAGCCAACCAACGAAACGAGTCGACGGGGGGGCGGGCGGGCACTACGTCGGCCAGAGAGACGGGATGCGCAAGCCGCGGATCAATAGGGTCGTAGGTGGGTTTAGGCACATTTTCTATTTTTCATGATTTTCAAAACTTTTTGCAGTTAGGGATTTTTTAAAATTTTTTCAGAAGGAGTTTTTGCGCCAAACATGGTAGACATGATCCTTGTATTTTTGTTGGCATGCACAAAAAAATCAGCTAGAAACTCGAAGTGTACAAGATTTTGTGACCATTTGAAAAAAGTGTCCCCCTTTTCAGACACTTTAATGGCTACTGGCAGCAAACCTATAAAATCTCAAATGCTCCTTAAGGGGGTGTGAGTTCTCAAGGTTTGATGAGGGATAGGGGGCCAATATAAGGGCCAAGTACCAGCACCCATCGCACATCATTTGCGTACACCCCCCCGACCCCCCGATCGTCGGAACCCCAATGTTGTCGGTCAGGTTCCCGACGATGCTCCGGTGATGGTGCCCCGACGAAGAAAAATGCGGCACTAGCACATGCCTGAGCCTAGCATGTGCTGCTGGAACCCTCGATCTGGGAATGAACTCCATATGCTTAGACTGGGAATGAACTCTGTATGCTTAGACTGGGAATGAACTCCGTATGCCTAAGTCAACCCACGAAATGTACAAGTCGGGGATCGGTCGGGTCCCCCTTTCCAGTCTGTCGATCCTGCTACCACAACCCTCAGTCCGGTCCAATCTTAGACTGGGAATGAACCCCGTATGCCTAAGCCAACCGACGAGACAAGCGAGCGGGCGGGCTGGTGGGCACTACGTCGGCCAGAGAGACGGGATGCGCAAGCCGTGGATCGATAGGGTGGTAGGTGGGTTTAGGCACATCTTTATATTTCTGCATGCCAATGCCATTTTTATGGCTTGTAAATTCATACAATGGTCCCTTAAGCCTTCACGTGAAGTTTAATGGCAAAACGACTCGTTTTCTATTTTTCATGATTTTTAAAACTTTTTACGGTTCCAGATTTTTTAAAATTTTTTTGAAATGATTTTTAGCCCCAAACTTGGTAGACGTGATCCTTGTATTTTTGTTGGCATGCACAAAAAAATTCAGCTAAAAACTCGAAGTGTACAAGATTTTGTGACCATTTGAAAAAAGTGTCCCTGTTTCAGACACTTTAATGGCTATTGGCAGCAAACCTGTAAAATCTCAAATGCTCTTTAAAGGGGTGTGAGTTCTTGAGGTTTGATGAGGGATAGGGGGCCAATATAAGGGCCAAGTACCAGCACCCATCGCACATCATGGGCGCACACCCCCCGGCCCGCCCGATCGCCAGAACCCCAATGCCGTCGGTCAGGTTCTCCGACGATGCTTTGACGATGGTGCCCCGGTGAAGAAAAATGCGGCACCAGCACATGCCCAGCCTAGCATGTGCTACCACAACCCTCAGTCTGGTCCAATCTTAGACTGGGAATGAACTCGGTATGCTTAGACTGGGAATAAACTCCGTATGCCTAAGTCAACCCACGAAACGAGCGTACGGGCGCTCAGCAGGCCAGAGGGGCGGGATGAGCAAGCTGGGGATAGGTAAGGTCCCCCTCTGTGTGCTACCAATCCTGCTGGTGCAACCCTCGGTCCGATCTGATCTTAGATTGGGAATGAACTCCATATGCCTAAGCCAACCGACAAAATGAGCGGGAGGGCGGGCGGGCGAGCACTACGTCGACCAGAGAGATGGAATGCGCAAGTCGTGGATCGATAGGGTGGTAGGTGGGTTTAGACACATCTTCATATTTCTGCATGCCAATGCCATTTTTATGACTTGTAAATTCAAACAATGGTCCCTTAAGCCTTCAAGTGAAGTTTTATGGCAAGACGACTCTTTTTCTATTTTTCACGATTTTTGAAGCTTTTTACGGTTCGGGATTTTTTAAAATTTTTTCGGAAGGAGTTTTGGCCCCAAACTTGGTAGATGTGATCCTTGTATTTTTTTTGGCATGCACAAAAAACTTCAGCTAAAAACGCAAAGTGTATAAGATTTTGTGACCATTTGAAAAAAGTGTCCTCATTTAAGACACTTTAATGGCTACTGGCAACAAACCTGTAAAATCTCACATGCTCATTAAGGGGGTGTGAGTTCTCGAGGTTTGATGAGAGATAGGGGGCCAATATAAGGGCCAAGTACCAGCACCCATCGCACATCATGTGCGTACACCCCCCCGGCCCGCCTGATCGCCGGAACCCCAATGCCACCGGTCAGGTTCTCCGACGATGCTCCGATGATGGTGCCCTGGCGAAGAAAAATACGGCACCAGCACATGCCCAGCTCAGCATGTGGTACCACAACCCTTGGTTTGGTCTGATCTTAGACTGGGAATGAGCTCCGTATGCCTACGCCAACCGACAAAATGAGTCGACGGGCGGGCACTACGTCGGCCAAAGAGACAGGATGCGCAAGCCGTGGATCGATAGGGTGGTAGGTGGGTTTAGGCACATCTTCATATTTCTATGTGTCAATGCCATGTTTATGGCTTGTAAATTCATACAATGGTCCCTTAAGCCTTCACGTGAAGTTTCATGGCAAGACGACTCATTTTCTATTTTTCACGATTTTCAAAACTTTTTACGGTTCGAGATTTTTTAAAATTTCTTCGGAAGGAGGTTTGGCCCCAAACTTGGTAGACGTGATCCTTGTATTTTTCTTGGCGTGCACAAAAAATTAGCTAAAAACTCGAAGTGTACAAGATTTTGTGACCATTTGAAAAAAGTGTCCCCATTTCAGACACTTTAACGGCTACTGGCAGTAAACCTGTAAAATCTCAAATGCTCTTTAAGGGGGTGTGAGTTCTCGAGGTTTGATGAGGGATAGGGGGCCAATATAAGGGCCAAGTACCAGCACCCATCGCACATCATGTGCGCACACCCCCCGGCCCCCTCGATCGCTGGAACCCCAATGCCACCGGTCAGGTTCTCCGGTGATGCTCCAGTGATGGTGCCCGACGAAGAAAAATGTGGCACTAGCACATGCCCGGGCCCAGCATGTGCTGTCGTAACCCTCAGTCCAGTTCGATCTTAGAGTGGGAATGAAGTCCGTATGCTTAGACTGGGAATGAACTCCGTATGCCTAAGTCAACCCACGAAATGAGCGTGTGGGCGCTAAGCCAACCAGAGGGGCAGGATGCGCAAGCCGAGGATCGATCGGGTCCCCCTCTGCGTGCTGCTGATCCTGCTACCGGAACCCATGATTTGGTCTAATCTTAGACTGGGAATGAACTCTATATGCCAAAGCCAACCGACGAAACGAGCGGGCGAACGGGCGGGCGGGCACTATGCCGGCCAGAGAGACGGGATGCGCAAGCCGTGGATCGATAGGGTGGTAGGTGGGTTTATTCACATCTTCATATTTTTGCGTGCCAATGCCATTTTTATGGCTTGTAAATTCATACAACGGTCCCTTAAGCCTTCACGTGAAGTTTCATGGCAAGACGACTCTTTTCTATTTTTCATGATTTTTGAAACTTTTTACGGTTCGGGATTTTTTAAAATTTTTTCGGAAGGAGTTTTGGCCCCAAACTTGGCAGACGTGATCCTTGTATTTTTGTTGGTATGCATAAAAACAATTAGCTAAAAACTCGAAGTGTACAAGATTTTGTGACCATTTGAAAAAAGTGTCCCCATTTCAGACACTTTAATGGCTACTGGTAGCAAACCTGTAAAACCTCAAATGCTCTTTAAGGGGGTGTGAGTTCTCAAGGTTTGATGAAGGATAGGGGGCCAATATAAGGGCCAAGTACCAGCACCCACCGCACATCATGTGCGCACACCCCCCCGGCCGCCTCGATCGCCGAAACCCCAATGCCATCGGTCAGGCTCTCCAATGTTGCTTTGGCGATGGTGGCCCGACGAAGAAAAATACGGCACCAGCACATGCCCGAGCGAAGCATGTGCTGTTGCAACCCTTGATCCGGTCTGATCTTAGACTGGGAATGAACTCTGTATGCCTAAGTCAACCCACCAAACGAGCGTGGGTGCGCTCAGCCACCAGAGGGGCGGGATGCGTAAGTCGGGGATCGGTCGGGTCCCCCTCTACGTGCTGCCGATCCTACTGTTGCAACCCTAAGTCTAGTCTAATCTTAGACTGGGTATGAACTTCGTATGCCTAAGCCAACCGACGAAACGAGCGGACGGACGGGCAGGCACTACGTTGGCCAGAGAGACGGGATGTGCAAGCCGTGGATCGATAGGGTGGTAGGTGGGTTTAGGCACATCCTCATATTTCTACGTGCCAATGCCATTTTTATGGCTTGTAAATTCATACAATGGTCCCTTAATCCTTCACGTGAAGTTTCATGGCAAGACGACTCGTTTTCTATTGTTCACAATTTTTGAAACTTTTTACGGTTTGAAATTTTTTAAAATTTTTTTGGAAGGAGTTTTGGCCCCAAACTTGGTAGACGTGATCCTTGTATTTTTGTTGGCATGCACAAAAATATTTAGCTAAAAAACTCAAAGTGTACAAGATTTTGTGACCATTTGAAAAAAGTGTCCCCATTATAGACACTTTAATGGCTACTAGAGCAAACCTGTAAAATTTCAAATGCTCTTTAAGAGGGTGTGAGTTCTCGAGGTTTGATGAGGGATAGGGGGCCAATATAAGGGCCAAGTACCAGCACCCATCACACATCATGTGCGCACACCCCCCCGTTCCCCCGATCGTCGAAACCCCAATGCCGCCGATCAGGTTCTCCGATGATGCTCCGGCGATGGTGCCCCGACGAAGAAAAATACGGCACCAGCATATGGCCGAGCCCAGTATTACTGCCGTAACCCTCAATCCAACCTGATCTTAGATTGGGAATCAGCTCCGTATGCTTAGACTGGGAATGAACTCCGTATGCCTAAGTCAACCCACGAAATGAGCGTGCGGGCGCTCAGCCGGCCGGAGGGGCGGGATGCGTAAGCCGAGGATCAACGGGGTCCCCCTCTACATGCTACCGATCTTGCTGCCACAACCCTCGGTCTGGTCTGATCTTAGACTAGGAATGAACTCCGTATGCCTAAGCCAACCGACGAAAAGAGCGGGCGGGCATGCGGGCGGGCACTACGCCAGCCAGAGAGACGAGATGCGAAAGCTGTGGATCGATAGGGTGGTAGGTGGGTTTAGGCACATCTTCATATTTCTGCATGCCAATGCCATTTTTATTACTTGTAAATTCATACAATGGTCCCTTAAGCCTTCACGTGAAGTTTCATGGCAAGTCGAGTCGTTTTCTATTTTTCATGATTTTTGAAACTTTTCGCAGTTCGAGATTTTTAAAAAATTTTTTGGATGGGTTTTTGGCCTCAAACTTGGTAGATGTGAGCCTTGTATTTTTTTTGGCATGCACATAAAAATTCAGCTAAAAACTCGACGTGTACAAGATTTTGTGACCATTTGAAAAAAATATCCCCATTTCAGACACTTTAATGGCTACTTGCAGCAAACCTGTAAAATCTCAAATGCTCTTTAAGGGGCTGTGAGTTCTGGAGGTCTGATAAGGGATAGGGGGCCAATATAAGGGCCAAGTACCATCACCCATTGCACATCATGTGCCACACCCCCCGGCCCACCCGATCGCCAGAACCCCAATGCCGTCGTTCAGGTTCTCCGACGATGCTCCGACGATGGTGCCCGGACGAAGAAAAATGTAGCACCAGCACATGCTCGAGCCCAGCATCTGCTGCCGCAACCCTCGGTCCGGTCCAATCTTATACTGGGACTCAATATGCTTAGACTAGGAATGAACTCCGTATGCCTAAGTCAAACCACGAAACAAGCATGCGGGCGCTCAACCGACCAGAGGGGCGGGATGCGCAAGCTGGGGATCGGTCGAGTCCCCCTTTACGTGCTATCAATCTTGCTACCGTAACCCTTGGTCTAGTCTGATCATAGACTGGGAATGAACTCCATCTGCCTAAGCCAACCGATGAAACGAGTGGGCGGGCGGGCAGGCGGGCGGGCGGGTGGGCACTACGCCGGCCAGAGAGACGGGATGCGCAAGCCGTGGATCGATAGGGTGATAGGTGCGTTTGATTACATCTTCATATTTCTACATGCCAATGCCATTTTTATGGCTTGTAAATTCATACAATGGTCCCTTAAGCCTTCACGTGAAGTTTCATGGCAAGACGACTCGTTTTCTATTTTTCATGATTTTTGAAACTTTTTATGGTTCGGGATTTTTTAAACATTTTTCACAAGTAGTTTTGGCCCCAAACTTGGTAGACGTGATCCTTGTATTTTTGTTAGCATGCACAAAAAAATTCAGCTAAAAACTTGATGTGTAAAAGATTTTGTTACCATTTGAAAAAAGTGTCCCAATTTTAGACACTTTAATGGCTACTAGCAGCAATCCTGTAAAATCTCAAATGCTCTTTAAGGGGGTGTGCGTTCTCGATGTTTGATGAGGGATAGGGGGTGAATATAAAGGTCAAGTACCAGCACCCATCGCACATCATGTGCACACACACCCCCCGGCCCCATCGATCGTCGGAACCCTAATGCCGTCGGTCAGGTTCTCCGGTGATGCTCCAACGATGCTGCCCTGACGAAGAAAAATGCGGCACCAGCACATGCCCAGGCCCAGCATGTGCTGCCATAACCCTCGGTCTGGTCGGATCTTAAACTTGGAATGAACTCCATATGCTTAGACTGGGAATGAACTCCGTATGCCCAAGTCAACCCACGAAACGAGCGTGCGGGCGCTCAACCAGCCAGAGGGGCGGGATGCGCAAGTCGGGTATCGATCGGGTCCCCCTCTACGTGCTGTCAATACTGCTGCTGCAACCCTCAGTCTGATCCAATCTTAGACTGGGAATGAACTCCATATGCGTAAGCCAATTGATGAAACGAGCGGGCAGGAAGGCACTACGCTGGCCAGAGAGATGGGATGCGCAAGCCGTGGATCGATAGGGTGGTAGGTGGGTTTAGGCACATCTTCATATTTCTACATGCTAATGCCATTTTTATGGTTTGTAAATTCATACAATGGTCCCTTAAGCCTTCACGTGAAATTTCATGGCAAGACGACTTGTTTTCTATTTTTCATGATTTTTGAAACTTTCTACATTTCGGGATTTTTTAAAATTTTTTTCGAAGGTGTTTTGGCCCCAAACTTGGTAGACGTGATCCTTGTATTTTTTTTGGCGTGCACAAAAAAATTCAGCTAAAAACTCGAAGTGTATAAGATTTTGTGACCATTTGAAAAGAGTGTCCCTATTTAAGACACTTTAATGGCTACTGGCAGCAAACCTATAAAATCTCAAATGTTGTTTAAGGGGGTGTGAGTTCTCAAGGTTTGATGAGGGATAGGGGGCCAATATAAGGGCCAAGTATCAGCACCCATCACACATCATGTGCGCACACCCCCTTCAGACCCCCCGATCGCCGAAACCCCAATACCATCGGTCAGGTTCTCCGACGATGCTCCGGTGATGGTGCCCCGACAAAGAAAAATACGGCACCAGTACATGCCCGAGCCCAGCATGTGCTTATGTAACCCTCAGTTCAGTCCGATCTTACACAAGGAATGAACTCCGTATGCCTGAGTCAAACCACAAAACGAGCGTACGGGCGCTCAGCCGGCCAGAGGGGCAAGATGCGCAAGACGGGGATCGGTTGGGTCCCCCACTGTGCGCTGTTGATCCTACTGCCACAACCCTCGGTCCGGTCCGATCTTAGACTGGGAATGAACTTTGTATGCCTAAGCCAACTGACGACATGAGCGAGCGAGCGGGCGGGCGGGCTGGCGGGCACTACATCGGCCAGAGAGACGGGATGTGCAAGCCATGGATCGATAGGGTGGTAGGTGGGTTTAGGCACATCTTCATTTTTCTGCATGCCAATGCCATTTTTATGGCTTGTAAATTCATACAATGGTCCCTTAAGCCTTCACGTGAAGTTTCATGGCAAGACGACTCGTTTTCAATTTTTCAAGATTTTCGAAACTTTTTGCGGTTCGGGATTTTTTAAAATTTTTTCCTAAGGATTTTTTGGCCCAAACTTGGTAGACGTGATCCTTGTATTTTTTTTGGCATTTACAAAAAAATTCAGCTAAAAACTCAAATTGTACAAGATTTTGTGACCATTTGAAAAAACTGTCCCCATTTTAGATACTTTAATGGCTACTGGCAACAAACCTGTAAAATCTCAAATTCTCTTTAAGGGGGTGTGAGTTCTTGAGGTTTGATGAGGGATAGGGGGCAAATATAATGGCCAAGTACCAGCACCCATCGCACATCATGTGCGAACACCCCCCCGGCACCCCCGATCGTCGGAACCCCATTGCCGCCGGACAGGTTCTACGGTGATGCTCTGACGATGGTGCCCCCATGAAGAAAAGTGTGGCACCAGCACATGCCCGAGCCCAGCATGTGCTGCTGCAACCCTCGGTCCAGTCCAATCTTAGACTGGTAATGAACTCCGTATGCCTAAGTCAATAAACAAAACGAGCGTGCAGGCTCTCAGCCATTCAGAGGGGCAGGATGCATAAGCTGGGGATCGGTCGGGTCCCCCTCTGCGTGCTGCCGATCCTGCTATCGTAACCCTCAGTCGAAACTGATCTTAGACTGGGAATGAACTTCGTATGCCTAAGCTAACCGACGAAACGAGCGGGCGGGCGAGCGGGTAGGCACTACGTCGACCAGAGAGACGGGATGCGCAAGCCGTGGATAGATAGGGTGGTAGGTGGGTTTAGGCACATCTTCATATTTTTGCATGACAATGCCATTTTTATGGCTTGTAAATTCATACAATGGTCCCTGAAGGCTTCACGTGAAGTTTCATGGCAAGACGACTCGTTTTCTATTTTTCATGATTTTCAAAACTTTTTATGGTTTGAGATTTTTTAAAAATTTTTCGGAAGGAGTTTTGGCCCTAAAATTTTTTAGACGTGATCCTTGTATTTTTGTTGGCATGCACAAAAAAATTCAGCTAAAAACTCAAAGTGTACAAGATTTTGTGACCATTTGAAAAAAGTATCCCCATTTAAGACACTTTAATGGCTACCGGCAGCAAACCTATAAAATCTCAAATGCTCTTTAAGGGGGTGTGAGTTCTTAAGGTTTGATGAGGGATAGGGGGCCAATATAAGGGCCAAGTGCCAGCACCCATTGAATATCATGTGCGCACACCCCGCCGGGCCCCCCGATCGTCGGAACCCCAATCCCGTCGGTCCGGTTCTCCGACGATGCTCCGGCGATGGTGCCCTGGCGAAGAAATGCGGCACCAGCAATATGCCCGAGCCAGCATGTGCTGCTCGCAACCCTTGGTCCAGTCCATCTTAGACTGGGATGAATTTGGTATGCTTAGACTGGGACAATGAACTCTATATGACTAAGTCAAACCCCACGGACCAGCGACGTGCCGGCGGTCAGTCGGGCCCAGATAAGCGGGATGCACAAGACGGGGATCTATCGGGTCCCCCTCTGCGTGCTGTCGATCCTGCTACCATAACCCTCGATTTGATCCAATCTTAGACTAGGAATGAACTTCGTATGACTAAGCCAACCTATGAAACAAGCGGGCGGGCGGGTGGGCGGGCACTACGTCAGCCAGAGAGACGGAATGCGCAAGCCCTGGATCGATAAGGTGGTAGGTGGGTTTAGGCACATCTTTATATTTCTGCATGCCAATGCCATTTTTATGGCTTGTAATTTCATACAATGGTTCCATAAGCCTTCAAGTGAAGTTTCATGGCAAGACGACTCGTTTTCTATTTTTCATGATTTTGGAAACTTTTTGCGGTTCGGGATTTTTTAAAAATTTTTCGAAAGGACTTTTGGCCCCAAACTTGGAAGACGTGATCCTTGTATTTTTTTTGGCATGCACAAAAAAATTCAGCAAAAAACTCGAACTGTACAAGATTTTGTGACCATTTGAAAAAAGTCCACCCTTTTCAGACACTTTAATGGCTACTAGTAGCAAATCTGTAAAATCTCAAATGCTCTTTAAGGGGGTGTGAGTTCTCAAGGTTTGATGAGGGATAGGGGGCCAATATAAGGGCCAAGTACCAGCACCCATCGCACATCATGTGCGCACACCCCCCCGGCCCCCCCGATCGCCAGAACCCCAAGGTCCCTGGTCAGGTTCTCCGTCGACGCTCCGGCGATGGTGCCCAGGCGAAGAAAAATGCGACACCAGCACATACCCGAGCCTAGCATGTGCTGTCGTAACCCTCAGTCCAGTCTGATCTTAGACTGGGAATGAACTCCCTATGCTTAGATTGGGAATGAACTCCGTATGCCTAAGTCAACCCACGAAACGAGCGTGCGGGCGCTCAGTCGGCCAGAGGGGCGGGATGCGCAAGCCGGTGATCGATTGGGTCCCCCTTTGCGTGCTGTCGATCCTACTGCCGCAACCCTCAATCTGGTCCGATCTTAGACTGGGAATGAACTCCATATACCTAAGCCAACCAACGAAATGAGCGGGCGGGCGGTCGGGCGGGCACTACGTCGGCCAAAGAGACGGGATGCGCAAGCCGTGGATGGATAGGGTGGTAGGTGGGTTTAGGCACATCTTCATATTTCTGCATGCCAATGCCATTTTTATGGCTTGTAAATTCATACAATGGTCCCTTAAGCCTTGACGTGAAGTTTCATGGCAAGACGACTCGTTTTCTATTTTTCACGATTTTTGAAACTTTTTGTGATTTGGGATTTTTTAAAATTTTTTCGGAAGGAGTTTTGGCCCCAAACTTGGTAGAGGTGATCCTTGTACCTTTGTTGGCATGCACAAAAAATTCAGCTAAAAACTCGAAGTGTACAAGATTTTGTAACCATTTGAAAAAAATGTCCCCATTTTAGACACTTTAATGGTTACTGGCAGCAAACCTGTAAAATCTTAAATGCTCTTTAAGGGGGTGTGAGTTCTAGAGGTTTGATGAGGGATAGGGGGCCAATATAAAGGCCAAGTACCAGCACCCATCGCACATCATGTGGGCACACCCCCGCCCGTCCCCCCCGATCGCCAAAACCCCAATGCCGCCGGTCAGGTTCTCCGGCGATGCTCCGGCGATGGTGCACCGGTGAAGAAAAATGCAGCATCAGCACATGTCCGAGCCCAGCATGTGCTGCCGCAACCCTCGGTCCAGTCCGATCTTAGACTGGGAATGAACTCCGTATGCCTAAGTCAACCCATGAAACGAGCTTGCGGGCGCTTAGCCGGCCAGAGGGGCAGGATGCGTAAGCTGGGGATCGACCGGGTCCCCTTCTACGTGCTACCGATCCTATTACCGTAACCCTTCATTCGGTTCGATCTTAGGCTATGAATGAACTCCCTTTGCCTAAGCCAATCGATGAAATGAGCAGGCAGGTGGGCGGACGGGCACTACGCCGGCCAGAGAGAGGACTCGTTTCATGGCAAGACGACTCGTTTTCTATTTTTCAAGGTTTTTGTAACTTTTTACGGTTCGAGATTTTTTAAAATTTTTTCGAAAGGATTTTTGGCCCCAAACTTGGTAGACGTGATCCTTGTATTTTTGTTGGCATGCACAAAAACATTCAGCTAAAAACTTGAAGTGTACAAGATTTTGTGACCATTTGAAAAAAGTGTCCCCATTTCAGACACTTTAATGGCTACTGGCAGCAAACTTGTAAAATCTCAAATGCTCTTTAAGGGGTATGAGTTCTGGAGGTTTGATGAGGGATAAGGGGCCAATATAAGGGCCAAGTACCAGCACCCATCGCACATCATGTGCGCACACCTCCCGTGACCCCCCGATCATCGAAAACCCAATGCTACCGATCAGGTTCTCAAGCGATACTTCGGGGATGGTGCCCCGGGGAAGAAAAATGTGGCACCGGCACATGCCCGAGCCCAGCATGTGCTATTGCAACCCTCGATCCGGTCCAATCTTAGACTGGGAATGAACTCCGTATGCTTAGATTGGGAATGGACTTCGTATGCCTAAGTCAACCCACAACCCGGGGACCGGCTGGGTCCCCCTCTACATGCTGCCGATCTTGCTGTCGCAAAGCTCAATCTGGTCCAATCTTAGACTGGGAATGAACTCCATATGCCTAAGCCAACTGAGGAAACGAGCGGGTGGGCGGGCGAACGGGCGGGCACTAAGCCGGCCAGAGAGACGGGATGTGCAAGCTGTGGATCGATAGGGTGGTAGGTGGGTTTAGGCACATCTTCATATTTCTGCATGCCAATGCCATTTTTATGGCTTCTAAATTCATATAATGGTCCCTTAAGCCTTCACGTGAAGTTTCATGGCAAGACGACTCATTTTCTATTTTTCACGATTTTTGAAACTTTTTGAGGTTCGGGTTTTTTTTAAAATTTTTTGGAAGGTGTTTTGGCCTCAAACATTGTAGATATGATCCTTGTATTTTTTTTGGCATGCACAAAAATATTCAGCTAAAAACTCGAAGTGTACAAGATTTTGTGACCATTTGAAAAAAGTGTCCCCATTTCAGACACTTTAATGGGTACTGGCAGCAAACCTGTAAAATCTTAAATGCTCTTTATGGGGGTGTGAGTTCTCGAGGTTTGATGAGGGATAGGGGACCAATATAAGGGCCAAGTACCAGCACCCATCGCACATCATGTGCGCACACCCCCCCCGGCCGCCCCGATCGTCGGAACCCCAATGCTGCCGGTCAGGTTCTCCGACGATGCTCCGGTGATGGTTCCCCGACGAAAAAAAAATGCAGCACCAGCACATGCCCTACCCCAGCATTTGCTGTCGCAACCCTCGGTTCGGTCCGATCTTAGACTGGGAATGAACTCCGTATGCTTAGATTGGGAATGAACTCCGTATGCCTAAGTCAACCCACGAAACGAACGTGCGGGTGCTCAGCCGGTAAGAAGGGTGGGATGCACAAGCCAGGTCCCCCTCTGTGTGCTGCTGATCCTGCTGCCACAACCCTCAGTCTGGTCTGATCTTAGACTGGGAATGAACTCCATATGCCTAAGCCAATCGACGAAACGAGCGGACGGGCGGACAGGCGGGCACTACGCCAGCCAGAGAGACGGGATGCGCAAGCCGGGGATCGATAGGGTGGTAGGTGGGTTTAGGCACATCTTCATATTTCTGCATGCCAATCCCATTTTTATGGCTTGTAAATTCATACAATGGTCCCTTAAGCCTTCAGGTGAAGTTTCATGGCAAGACCATTCGTTTTTTATTTTTCAAAACTTTTTACGGTTCGGGATTTTTTAAAATTTTTTCGAAAGGAGTTTTGGCTCCAAACTTGATAGACGTGATCCTTGTAATTTTGTTGGAATGCACAAAAAAATTCAGCTAAAAACTGAAAGTGTAGAAGATTTTGTGACCATTTGAAAAAAATATCCCCATTTCAGACACTTTAATGGCTACTAGCAGCAAACCTATAAAATCTCAAATGCTCTTTAAGGGGGTGTGAGTTCTCGAAGTTTGATGAGGGATAGGGGGCCAATATAAGGGCCAAGTACCAGTCCCCATCGCACATCATGTGCGCACACCCCCCCGGCCCGCCCGATCGTCGGAACACCAATGCCGTCGATCAGGTTCTCCGGCGACGCTCTGACGATGGTGCCCCGTCGAAGAAAAATATGGCACCAGCACATGCCCGAGCCCAGCATGTGCTGTCGCAACCCTCGATCTGGTCCGATCTTAGACTGGAATGAACTCCGTATGCTTAGACTGGGAATGAACTCCGTATGCCTAAGTCAACCCATAATACTAGCGTACGGGCACTCAGCCGGTCAGAGGGGCGGGATGTGCAAGCCTGGGATCGGTTGGGTCCCCCTCTATGTGCTCTCAATCCTGCTGCCCCAACCCTTAATCCGGTCTGATCTTAGACTGGGAATGAACTCCGTATGCCTAAGCCAACCGACAAAACGAGCGGGCGGGCGGGCGGGCACTAAGTCGGCCAGAGAGACGGGATGCGCAAGCCGTGGATCGATACGGTGGTAGGTGGGTTTAGGCACATCTTCATATTTCTCCCTGCCAATGCCATTTTTATGGCTTGTAAATTCATACAATGGTCCCTTAAGCCATCCCGTCAAGTTTTATGGCGAGACGACTCGTTTTCTATTTTTCACGATTTTTGAAACTTTATACGATTCGGGATTTTTTAAAATGTTTTTGGAAGGATTTTTGGCCCTAGACTTGGTAGACGTGATCCTTGTATTTTTGTTGGCTTGCACAAAAAATTTCAGCTAAAAACTCGAAGTGTACAAGATTTTGTGACCATTTGAAAAAGGTGTCCCCATTTCAGACACTTTAATGGCTACTGGTAGCAAACCTGTAAAATCTCAAATGCTCGTTAAGGGGGTGTGAGTTCTCGAGCTTTGATGAGGGATAGGGGGCCAATATAAGGGCCAAGTACCAGCACCCATCGCACATCATGTGCGCACACCCCCCCGGCCCCCCGATCGCTGAACCCCAATGCTGCTGGTCAGGTTCTCCGACGATGCTTCGGCCATGGTGCCCCGGTGAAGAAAAATACGGCAACAGCACATACCCAAGCCCAGCATGTGTTGCCACAACCCTCGATTTCGTCCGATCTTAGACTGGGAATGAACTCCGTATGCTTAGACTGGAAATGAACTCCGTATGCCCAAGTCAACCCACGAAATGAGCGTACGGGCGCTCAGCCGGCCAGATGGGCAGGATGCACAAGCCGGGGATCGACCGGGTCCCCCTCTATGTGTTGTTGATCCTGCTACCGTAACACTCGATCTAGTCCGATCTTAGACTGGGAATGAACTCTGTATGCCTAAGCCAACCGATGAAACGAGCGGGCGGGCGGGCGGGCACTAAGCCGACCAGAGAGACGGGATGCGCAGGCCGTGGATCGATAGGGTGGCAGGTGGGTTTAGGCACATCATCATATATTCTCCGTGCCAATGCCATTTTTATGGCTTGTAAATTCATACAATGGTCCCTTAAACCATCCCGTCAAGTTTTATGGCAAGACGATTCGTTTTCTATTTTTCATGATTTTTTAAACTTTTTACGGTTCGAGATTTTTTAAAATGTTTTTGGAAGAATATTTGGCCCCAAACTTGGTAGACGTGATCCTTGTATTTTTGTTGGCATGCATAAAAACATTCAGCTAAAAACTCGAAGTGTACAAGATTTTGTGACCATTTAAAAAAAGTGTCCCCATTTTAGACAGTTTAATGGCTACTGGCAGCAAACCTGTAAAATCTCATATGCTCTTTAAGGGGTGTGAGTTCTTGAGGTTTGATGAGGGATAGGGGGCCAATATAAGGGCCAAGTACCAGCACCCATCGCACATCATGTGCGCACACGCCCCCGGTCCCTTCAATCGTCGGAACCCCAATGTCGCCGGTCAGGTTCTCCGGTGATGGTACCCCGACGAAGAAAAATACGGCACCAACACATGCCCGAGCCCAGCATGTGCTGCCACAACCCTCGGTCTAATTCGATCTTAGACTGGGAATGAACTCCGCATGCTTAGACTGGGAATGAACTCCGTATGCCTAAGTCAACCCACAAAACGAGCATGCGACCGCTCAGCTGGCCAGAGGGGCAGAATGCGCAAGTCGAGGATCGACTGGGTCGCCCTCTACGTGCTGCCGATCCTGCTAACACATCCCTCGATCCAGTCCGATCTTAGACTGGGAATGAACTCTGTATGCCTAAGCCAACCGACGAAACGAGCGGGCGGGCGGGCGAGCACTACGTCGGCCAGAGAGACGGGATGTGCAAGCCGTGGATCGATAAGGTGGTAGGTGGGTTTAGGAACATCTTCATATTTCTACGTGCCAATGCCATTTTTATGGCTTATAAATTCATACAATGGTCCCTTAAGCCTTCACGTGAAGTTTCATGGCAAGACGACTTGTTTTCTATTTTTCACGATTTTTGAAACTTTTTACGGTTCGGGATTTTTTAAAATTTTTTCAGAAAGAGTTTTGGCCCTAAACTTGGTAGACGTGATGCTTGTATTTTTTTTGGCATGCACAAAAAAATTTAGCTAAAAACTCGAAGTGTACAAGATTTTGTGACCATTTGAAAAAAGTGTCCCCATTTCAGACACTTTAATGCCTACTGGCAGCAAACATGAAAAATCTCAAATGCTCTTAAAGGGGGTGTGAGTTCTTGAGGTTTGATGAGGGATAGGGGGCCAATAAAAGGGCCAAGTACCAGCACCCATCGCACATCATGTGCTCACACCCCTCTGGCCCCCCGATCGCCAGAACCCCAATGCCGCCGGTCAGGATCTACGGCGATGCTCCAGTGATGGTGCCCCGACGAAGAAAAATGCGGCACTAGCACATGCTCGAGCCCAGCATGTGCTGTCGCAACACTCGGTCTGGTCCGATCTTAGACTGGAAATGAACTCCGTATGCTTAGATTGGGAATGAACTCTGTATGCCTAAGTCAACCCACGAAACAAGCGTGCGTGCGCTCAACCGACCAGAGGGGCAGGATTCGCAAGCCGGGGATCGGTCGGGTCCCCCTCTACGTGCTGCCAATCCTATTGCCACAACCTTTGATCTGGTTCGATCTTAGACTGGGAATGAACTCCGTATGCGTAAGCCAACCGACGAAACGAGTGGGCGGGCGGGCAGACGGGCATTACGTCGGGTAGAGAGACGGGATACGCAAGCCGTGGATTGATACGGTGGTAGGTATGTTTAGGCACATCTTCATATTTTTACGTGCCAATGCCATTTCTATGGCATGTAAATTCCTACAATGGTCCCTTAAGCCTTCACATGAAGTTTTATGGCAAGATGACTCGTTTTCTATTTTTCACGATTTTGGAAACTTTTTACAGTTCAGGATTTTTAAAAATTTTTTTGGAAGAAGTTTTGGCCCCAAACTTGGGAGACGTGATCCTTGTATTTTTGTTGGCATGCACAAAAAAAATCAGCTAAAAACTCAAAGTGTACAAGATTTTGAGACCATTTGAAAAAAGTGTCTCCATTTCAGACACTTTAATGGCTACTGGCAGCAAACCTGTAAAATCTCAAATGCTTTTTAAGGGGGTGTGAGTTCTCGAGGTTTGATGAGGGATAGGGGGCCAATATAAGGGCCAAGTACCGGCACCCATCGCACATCATGTGCTCACACCCCCTAGCCCCCCCGATCGCCAGAACCCCAATGCCGCCGATCAGGATCTCCGGCGATGCTCCGGCGATGGTGCCCCGATGAAGAAAAATGCGGCACCAGCACATACCCGAGCCCAGCATGTGCTGTCGTAACCCTCGGTCCGATTTGATCTTAGACTGGGAATGAACTCCGTATGCTTAGACTGGGAATGAACTTCGTATACCTAAGCCAACCGACGAAACGAACGGGCGGGCGGGCGGGCGAGCATTACGTCGGCCAGAGAGACGGGATGTGCAAGCCGTGGATCGATAAGGTGGTAGGTGGGTTTAGGCACATCTTCATATTTCTACGTGCCAATGCCATTTTTATGGCTTGTAAATTCATACAATGGTCCCTTAAGCCTTCACGTGAAGTTTCATGGCACGACGACTCGTTTTGTATTTTTCATGATTTTTGAAACTTTTTACGGTTCGGGATTTTTTAAAATTTTTTCGAAAGCAGTTTTGGCCCCAAACTTGGTAGACGTTATCCTTGTATTTTTTTGGCATGCATAAAAAAATTCAGCTAAAAACTCGAAGTGTACAAGATTTTGTGACCATTTGAAAAAAATGTCCCCATTTCAGACACTTTAATTGCTACTGGCAGCAAACCTTTAAAATCTCAATAGCTCTTTAAGGGGGTGTGAGTTCTCAAGGTTTGATGTGGGATAGGGGGCCAATATAAGGGCCAAGTACCAGCACCCATCACACATCATGTGCGCACACCCCCCCGCCCCCCACGATCACCGGAACCCCAATGCCGCCGGTCAGGTTCTCCGATGATGCTCCGGCGATGGTGCCCTGGCGAAGAAAAATACGGCACCAGCACATGCCCTAGCCCAACATGTGCTATTGCAACCCTCGGTCCGGTCTGATCTTAGACTGGGAATGAACTCCGTATGCTTAGACTGGGAATGAACTCCGCATGCCTAAGTCAACCCATGAAACGAGCGTGTGGGTGCTCAGTCGGCCAGAGGGGCGAGATGCGTAAGCTGGGGATCGACCGGGTCCCCCTCTGCGTGCTGCTGCAACCCTCAGTCTGGTCCGATCTTAGACTGGGAATGAACTCCGTATGCCTAAGCCAACCGACGAAATGAGCGGGCGGACGGGCGAGCGAGCACTACGTCGGCCAGAGAGACGGGATGTGCAAGCCGTGGATCGATAAGGTGGTAGGTGGATTTAGGCACATCTTCATATTTCTATGTGCCAATGCCATTTTTATGGCTTGTAAATTCATACAATGGTCCCTTAAGCCTTCACGTGAAGTTTCATGGCACGACGACTCGTTTTGTATTTTTCATGATTTTTGAAACTTTTTACGGTTCGGGATTTTTTAAAATTTTTTCGAAAGCAGTTTTGGCCCCAAACTTGCTAGACGTTATCCTTGTATTTTTTTGGCATGCATAAAAATATTCAGCTAAAAACTCGAAGTGTACAAGATTTTGTGACCATTTGAAAAAAGTGTCCCCATTTCAGACACTTTAATTGCTACTGGATGCAAACCTTTAAAATCTCAATAGCTCGTTAAAGGGGTGTGAGTTCTCGAGCTTTGATAAGGGATAGGGGGCCAATATAAGGGCCAAGTACCAGCACCCATCGCACATCATGTGCGCACACCCCTTCGCCCCCCACGATCACCGGAACCCCAATGCCGCCGGTCAGGTTCTCCGGTGATGCTCCGACGATGGTGCTCTGGCGAAGAAAAATACGGCACCAACACATGCTCGAGCCCAGCATGTGCTATCGCAACGCTCGGTCCGGTCTGATCTTAGACTGGGAATGAACTCCGTATGCTTAGACTGGGAATGAACTCCGTATGCCTAAGTCAACCCATGAAACGAGCGTGTAGGTGCTCAGCCGGCCAGAGGGGCGAGATGCGTAAGCTGGGGATCGACCGGGTCCCCCTTTGCGTGCTGCTGCAACCCTCAGTCTGGTCCGATCTTAGACTGGGAATGAACTCCGTATGCCTAAGCCAACCGACGGAACGAGCAGGAGGGCGGGCGGGCGGGCCAGAGAGACGAGATGCGCAAGCCGTGAATCGATAGGGTGGTAGGTGGGTTTAGGCACATCTTCATATTTCTGTGTGCTAATGCCATTTTTATGGCTTGTAAATTCATACAATGGTCCCTTAAGCCTTCACGTGAAGTTTCATAGCAAGACGACTTGTTTTCTATTTTTCATGATTTTTGAAGGTTTTTGCGGTTTGGGATTTTTTAAAATTTTTTCGGAAGAAGTTTTGGCCCAAACTTGTTAGATGTGATCCTTGTACTTTTGTTGGCATGCACAAAAAAATTCAGCTAAAAACTCAAAGTGTACAAGATTTTATGACCATTTGAAAAAAGTGTCACCATTTCAGACACTTTAATTGCTACTGGCAATAAACCTATAAAATCTCAAATGCTCTTTCAAGGGGTGTGAGTTCTCAAGGTTTGATGAGGGATAGGGGGCCAATATAAGGGCCAAGTACCAGCACCCATCCAACATCATGTGCGCACACCCCCTGGTCCCCCCGATCGTCGGAACCCCAATGCCGTCGGTTAGGTTCTCCGACGATGCTCCAGCGATGGTGCCCCGATGAAGAAAAATGTGGCACTAGCATATGCCCAAGCCCAGCATGTGCTGCCGCAACCCTCGGTCTGGTTTGATGTTAGACTGGGAATGAACTCCGTATGCTTAGACTGGGAATGAACTCCGTATGCCTAAGTCAACCCACGAAACGAACGTGCAGGCACTCAGCCAGCCAGAGGGGCAGGATGAGGAAGCCGAGGATCGGTCGGGTCCCCCTCTGTGTGCTGCCGATCCTACTGCCGTAACCCTCGGTCAGGTCTGATCTTAGACTGGGAATGAACTCTGTATGCCTAAGCCAACCGACGAAACGAGCTGGCGGGCGGGCGGGCGGGCAGGCGGGCACTACACCGGCCAAAGAGACGGGATGCGCAAGCCGTGGATCGATAGGGCGGTAGGTGGGTTTAGGCACATCTTTATATTTCTACGTGCCAATGCCATTTTTATGGCTTGTAAATTCATACAATGGTCCCTTAAGCCTTCACGTGAAGTTTCATGGCAAGGTGACTCGTTTTCTATTTTTCATGATTTTTGAAACTTTTTACGGTTCGGGTTTTTTTATATTTTCTCAGATGGAGTTTTGCCCCAAACTTGGTAGACATGATCCTTGTATTTTTTTTGGCATGCACAAAAAAATTCAGCTAAAAACTCGAAGTGTACAAGATTTTTTGACCATTCGAAAACAGTGTCCCCATTTCATATACTTTAATGGCTACTGGCAGCAAACCTGTAAAATCTCAAATGCTCTTTAAGGGGGTGTGCATTCTTGAGGTTTGATGAGGGATAGGGGGCCAATATATGGGCCAAGAACCAGCACCCATCGCACATATGTGCGCACACCCCCGGCCCCCCCGATCATCGGACCCCAATGCTGTCGGTCAGGTTCTCCGACGATGCTCCAGCGATGGTGCCCCGATGAAGAAAAATACGGCACCAGCACATGCCCAAGCCCAGCATGTGCTGCCGTAACCCTCGGTCCGGCTTGATCTTAGATTGGGAATGAAGTCCATATGCTTAGATTGGGAATGAACTCTGTATGCCTAAGTCAACCCACAAAATGAGCGTGTGGGTGCTCAGTCGGCCAAAGGGTCGGGATGCACAAGCCAGGGATCGACTGGGTCCCCCTCTGGGTACTGTCGATCTTGCTACCGCAACCGTTGGCTCGGTCCAATCTTAGACTGAAAATGAACTCCATATGCCTAAGCCAACCGACAAAACGAGCGAACGGACGGGAGGGTGGGCACTATGCCGGCCAGAGAGATGGGATGAGCAAGCCGTGGATCGATAGGGTGGTAGGTGGGTTTAGGCACATCTTCATATTTTTGCATTCCAATGCCATTTTTATGGCTTGTAAATTCATACAATGGTCCCTTAAGCCTTCACGTGAAGTTTCATGGCAAGACGACTCATTTTCTATTTTTCACGATTTTTGAAACGTTTTACGGTTCGAGATTTTTTAAAAGTTTTTCGGAAGGAGTTTTGGCCTTGGTAGACATGATCCTTGTGTTTTTGTTGGCATGCACAAAAAATTCAGCTAAAAACTCTTAGTGTACAACATTTTGTGACCATTCGAAAAAAGTGTCCCCATTTCAAACACTTTAATGGCTACTGGCAGCAAACCTGTAAAATCTCAAAAGCTATTTAAGGGGGTGTGAGTTCTCGAGGTTTGATGAAGGATAGGGGGCCAATATAAGGGCCAAGTACCAGCACCCATCGCACATCATGTACACACACCTCCTCGATCCCCTCGATCGTCGGAAGCCCAATGCCGCTGGTCAGGTTCTCCGACGATGCTCCGGCGATGGTGCCTCGACGAAGAAAAATACGGCACCAGCAAATGCCCGAGCCCAGCATGTGCTGTTGCAACCCTCTGTCCGGTCCGATCTTAGACTGGGAATGAACTCCGTATGCCGAAGTCAACCCACGAAACGAGCGTGCGGGTGCTCAGTCGGCCAGAGGGGTGGGATGCACAAGCCAGGGATCGGTCGGGTCCCCCTCTGTGTGCTATCGATCCTGCTGCCACAACCATCGGTCTAGTTTGATCTTAGACTGGGAATGAACTCCATATGCCTAAGCCAACCGATGAAACGAGCGGGCGAGCAGGCGGGCACTACACCGGCCAGAGAGACGGGATGCGCAAGCCATGGATCGATAGGGTGGTAGGTGGGTTTCAGGCACATCTTCATATTTCTGCATCCACTCCATTTTTTATGGGGCTGTAAATTCATACAATGGGTGCCCTCTAAGCCCTTCACATGAAGTTTCCATAGCAAGACGACTCGTTTTTTATTTTTCATGATTTTTGAAACTTTTTACCGTTCGGGATGTTTAAAATTTTTTTGGAAGGAGTTTTGGCACCAAAACTTGCTCGAACCATGATCCTTGTATTTTGTTGGCAATGCCATACAAAAAATTCAGCTAAAAACTCGAAGTGGTACAAGATTTTGGGACCATTTGAAAAAATTGTCCACATTTCAGACACTTTAATGGCTACTGGCAGCAAACCTATAAAATCTCAAATGCTCTTTAAAGGGGTGTGAGTTCTCGAGGTTTGATGAGGGAAAAGGGGCCAATATAAGGGCCAAGTACCAGCACCCATCGCACATCATGTGCGCACACCCCCCGACCCCCCCGATCGTCGGAACCCCAATGCCGTCGGTTAGGTTCTCCGACGATGCTCCGGTGATGGTGCCTCAGTGAATAATAATGCGGCACCAGCACATGCCCAAGCCTAGCATGTGCTGTCGCAACCCTCGGTGTGGTCCAATCTTAGACTGGGAATGAACTCCGTATGCTTAGACTGGGAATGAGCTCCGTATGCCTAAGTCAACTCACGAAACGAGCGTGCGGGCGCTCAGCCGACCAGAGAGGCGGGATGCGTAAGTTGGGGATCGGCCGGGTCCCCCTCTGCGTGCTACCAATCCTACAACCGCAACCATCGGTCTGGTCTGATCTTAGACTGGGAATGAACTCCGTATGCCTATGCCAACCGATGAAACGAACGGGTGGGCGGGCACTACGCTGGCCAGAGAGACGGGATGCGTAAGCCAGGAATCGATAGGGTGGTCGGTAGGTTTAGCCACATCTTCATATTTTTGCATGCCAATGACATTTTTGTGGCTTGTAAATTCATACAATGGTCCCTTAAGCCTTCACGTGAAGTTTCATGGCAGGACGACTCGTTTTTTATTTTTCATAATTTTTGAAACTTTTTGCGGTTCAAGATTTTTTAAAATTTTTTTGGAAGGAGTTTTGGGCCCAAACTTGGTAGACGTGATCCTTGTATTTTTGTTGGCACGCCTCAAAACATTCAGTTAAAAACTCGAAGTGTACAAGATTTTGTGACTATTTGAGAAAAGTGTCCCCATTTCAAACACCTTAATGGCTACTGGCAGCAAACCTGTAAAATCTCAAATGCTCTTTATGGGGGAGTGAGCTCTCAAGGTTTGATGACGGATGGGGGGCCAATATAAGGGCCAAGTACCAGCACCCATCGCACATCATATGCGCACACCCCCCCGGACCCCCTGATCGCCGGAACCCCAATGCCGTCGGTCAGGTTCTTAGGCGATGCTCCAGCGATGGTGCCCCGACGAAGAAAAATTGGCACCAGCACATGCCCGAGCCCAGCATGTGCTGCAACAACCCTCAGTCCGATCCTATCTTAGACTGGGAATGAAGTCCATATGCTTAGACTGGGAATGAACTCCGTATGCCTAAGTCAACCCACGAAACGAGTGTACGGGTGCTCAGCCAGCCAGAGGGGCGAGATGCGAAAGCTGGGGATCAGCCGGGTCCCCCTCTACGTGCTGTCGATCCTGCTACCACAACCCTTAGTCCGGTCTGATCTTAGACTGGGAATGAACTCCGTATAACTAAGCCAACCGATGAAACGAACGGGCAGGCACTACGTCGGCCAGAGAGTCGGGATGAACAAGCCGTGGATCGATAGGGTGGTAGGTGGGTTTAGGCACATCTTAATATTTCAGCATGCCAATGCCATTTTTATGGCTTGTAAATTCATACAATGGTCCCTTAAGCCTTCACGTAAAGATTCATGGCAAGACGACTAGTTTTCTATTTTTCACGATTTTTAAAACTTTTTACGGTTCTGATTTTTTAAAATTTTTTCGAAAATAGTTTTGGCCCCAAACTTGGTAGACGTGATCCTTGTATTTTTGTTGGCATTCAAAAAAAAATTCATCCAAAAACTCGAAGTGTACAAGATTTTGTGACCATTTGAAAAAAGTGTCCCCATTTCAGACACTTTAATGGCTACTGGCAGCAAACCAGTAAAATCTCAAATGCTCTTTAAGGTGGTGTGAGTTCTTGACGTTGGCCGAGGGATAAGGGGCCAATATAAGGGCCAAGTACCAGCACCCATCACACATCATGTGCGCAAACCCCCCCGGCCCCCCCGATCGCCGAAACCCCAATGCCGCTGGTCAGGTTCTCCGACGATGCTCCGGTGATGGTGCCCCGATGAAGAAAAATATGGCACCAGCACATGCCCGAGCTGAGCATGTGCTACCGTAACCCTCCATTTGGTCTGATCTTAGACTGGGAATGAACTCCGTATGCCTAAGTCAACCCATGAAACAAGCCTGCGGGCGCTCAGTCGCGCCAGAGGGGCGAAACGCACAAGTCGGGGACCGGTCGGGTCCCCCTCTGCGTGCTGCCGATCCTGCTGTCGCAACCCTCGGTCTGGTCTGATCTTAGACTGGGAATGAACTCTGTATGCCTAAGCCAACTGACGAAATGAGCGGACGGGTGGGCGGACGGGCGGGCGAGCACTACGCCGGCCAGAGAGACGGGATGCGCAAGCCGTGGATCGATAGGGTGGTAGGTGGGTTTAGGCACATCTCCATATTTCTGCATGCCAATGCCTTTTTTATGGCTTGTAAATTCATATAATGGTCCCTTGAGCCTTCACGTGAAGTTTCTTGGCAAGACGACTCGTTTTCTATTTTTCATGATTTTTTAAACTTTTTACGGTTCGGGATATTTTAAAATTTTTTCGGAAGGAGTTTTGACCCCAAACTTGGTAGATGTAATCCTTGTATTTTTGTTGGCATGCACAAAAAAATTCTGCTAAACACTCAAGGTGTACAAGATTTTGTGACCATTTGAAAAAAGTGTCCCCATTTAAGACAGTTTAATGGCTATTGGTAGCAAACCTGTAAAATTTCAAATGCTCTTTAAGGGGGTGTGAGTTCTCGAGGTTTGATGAGGGAAAGGGGGCCAATATAAGGGCCAAATACCAGCACCCATCGCACATCATGTGCGCACACCCCCCCGGCCCCCCCGATCGTCGGAACCCCAATGTCGCCGGTCAGGTGCTCCGGCGATGCTCCAGCGATGGTGCCCCGATGAAGAAAAATGCGGCACCAGCACATGCCCAAGCATAGAATGTGCTACTGCAACCCTCAGTCTGGTCCAATCTTAGCTTGGGAATGAACTTCGTATGCCTAAGTCAACACATGAAACGAGCGTGCGGACGCTCAGCCGGCCAAAGGGAGGGATGCGCAAGCTGGGGATCGAAAGGGTCCACCTCTGTGTGCTACCGATCCTACTGCCGCAACCCTCGATCCAGTCCGATCTTAGACTAGGAATGAACTCCATATGCCCAAGCCAATCGACGGAACGAGCAAGCGGGCGGGCGGGCACTACATCGTCCAGAGAGACGGGATGCGCAAGCTGTGTATTGTTAGGGTGGTAGGTTGCTTTAGGCATATCTTCATATTTCTGTGTGCCAATGCCATTTTCATGGCTTGTAAATTCATATAATGGTCCCTTAAGCCTTCACGTGAATTTTCATGGCGAGACGAGTCGTTTTCTATTTTTCATGATTTTCAAAACTTTTTACGGTTCAAGATTTTTCAAAATTTTTTCGGAAGGAGTTTTGGCCCCAAACATGGTACACGTGATCCTTGTATTTTTGTTGGCATGCACAAAAAAATTCAACTAAAAACTTGAAGTGTACAAGATTTTGTGACCATTTGAAAAAAGTGTCCCCATTTCAGACACTTTAATGGCTACTGGCAGCAAACCTATAAAATATCAAATGCTCTTTTAGAGGTGTGAGTTCTCAAGGTTTGGTGAAGGATAGGATGCCAATACAAGGGCCAAGTACCAGCACCCATCGCACATCATGTGCGCACACCCCCCGGCCCCCCCGATCACCGGAACCTCAATGCCGTCGGTCAGGTTCTCCGGCGATGCTCCGGCGATGGTGCCCCGACGAAGAAAAATGCGGCACCAGCACATGCTCGAGCCCAGCATGTGCTGCCGTAACCCTCGATCCGGTCCGATCTTAGACTGGGAATGAACTCCGTATGCTTAGATTAGGAATGAACTCCGTATGCCAAAGTCAACCCACAAAACCAGCGTGCGGGCGCTCAGCCGGTCATAGGGGCGGGATGCGAAAGTCAAAGATCGGCTGGTTCCCTCTCTGGGTGCTATCGCAACCCTCTGTTCGGTCTAATCTTAGACTGGGAATGAACTCCGTATGCCGAAACCAACCGACGAAACGTGTGGACGGGCGGGCAGGCACTGCATCGGCCAGAGAGACGAGATGTGCAAGCCGTGGATCAATAGGGTGGTAGGTGGGTTTAGGCACATCTTCATATTTCTGCATGCCAATGCCTTTTTTATTTCTTGTAAATTCATACAATGGTCCCTTAAGCCTGCACGTGAAGTTTCATGGCAAGACGACTAGTTTTCTATTTTTCATGATTTTTGAAACTTTTTGGGGTTCGAGATTTTTTAAAATTTTTTCGGAAGGAGTTTTTTCCCCAGACCTGGTAGAGGTGATCCTTGTATTTTTTTTGGCATGCACAAAAAAATTCAGCTAAAAACTCGAAGTGTACAAGATTTTGGGACCATTTAAAAAAATTGTCCACATTTCAGACACTTTAATGGCTACTGGAAGCAAACCTATAAAATCTCGAGGTTTGATAAGGGATAGGGGGCCAATATAAAGGCCAAGTACCAGCAACCATCACACATCATGTGCACACACCCCCTGGTCCCCCGATCATCGGAACCCCAATGCCGTCGTTAGATTCTCCGATGATGCTCTGACGATGGTGCCCCAGCGAAGAAAAATGCGACACCAGCACCTGCCCGAGCCTAGCATGTGCCGTTGCAACCCTCAATCAGGTCCGATCTTAGACTGGGAATGAACTCTATATGCTTAGACTAGGAATGAACTCTGTATGCCAAAGTCAACCCATGAAATGAGCATGCGAATGCTCAGCCGGCCAGAGGGGCGAGATGCATAAGCCGGGGATCGAAAGGGTCCCCCTCTACGTGCTGCCGATCCTACTGCCGCAACCCTTACTTCGGTCTGATCTTAGACTGGGAATGAAATCCGTATGCCTAAGCCAACCGAGGAAACGAGCAAGCGGGAGGACGGGCGGGCACTACGTCGGCCAGAGAGACGGGATACGGAAGCCGTGGATCGATAGGGTGGTAGGTGGGTTTAGGCACATCTTCATATTTCTACGTGCCAATGCCATTTTTGTGGCTTGTAAATTCATACAATGGTCCCTTAAGCCTTCACGTGAAGTTTCATGGCAAGACGACTCGTTTTCTATTTTTCACGATTTTTGAAACTTTTTACGGTTTGGTATTTTTTAAAATTTTTTTGGAAGGAGTTTTGGCCTCGAAATTGGTAAACATGATCCTTGTATTTTTTTGATATGCACAAAAAATTCAGCTAAAAACTCGAAGTGTACAAGATTTTGTGACCATTTGAAAAAAGTGTCCCCATTTCAGACACTTTAATGGCTACTGGCAGCAAACCTGTAAAATCTTAAATGCTCTTTAAAGTGGTGTGAGTTCTCGAGGTTTGATGAGGGATAGGGGGCCAATATAAGGGCCAAGTACCGGCACCCATCGCACATCATGTGCGCACAGCCCCCCGGCCCACCTGATCATCGGAACCCCAATGCCGCTGGTCAGGTTCTCCGGCGATGCTCTGACGATGGTGCCCTGGAGAAGAAAAATGCAGCACCAGCACATGCTCGAGCCCAGCATGTGCTGCTGCAACCCTCGGTCTGGTCCAATCTTAGACTGGGAATGAACTCCGTATGCTTAGACTAGGAATGAACTCTGTATGCCTAAGTCAACCCACGAAATGAGCGTGCGGGCGCTCAGTCGGCCAGAGGGGCGGGATGAGCAAGCCGGGGATCGATCGGGTCTTCCTCTACATGCTGCCAATCCTGCTACCACAACCCTCGATCTGGTCAGATCTTAGACTGGGAATGAACTCCGTATGACTAAGCCAACCGACGAAACGAGCGGGCAGGCGTGCGGGTGGGTACTATGTCGGTGAGAGAGACGGGATGCGAAAGTCATGATCGATAGGGTGGTAGGTGGGTTTAGGCAAATCTTCATATTTCTACGTCCCAATGCCATTTTTATGGCTTGTAAATTCATACAATGGTCACTTAAGCATTCACGTGAAGTTTCATGGCAAGACGACTCGTTTTCTATTTTTCATTTCAAAACTTTTTACGGTTTGGGATTTTTTAAAATTTTTTCAGAATGAGTTTTAGCCCCAAACTTGGTAGACGTGATCCTTGTATTTTTGTTGGCATGCACAAAAACATTCAGCTAAAATCTCAAAGTGTACAAGATTTTGTGACCATTTGAAAAAAATGTGACCATTTCAAACACTTTAATGGCTACTGGCAGCAAACCTGTAAAATCTTAAATGCTCTTTAAGGGGGTGTGAGTTCTTGAGGTTTGATGAGGGATAGGGGGCCAATATAAGGGCCAAGTACCAGCAGCCATCGCACATCATGTTCACACACCCCCCCGGTCCCCCAATCGTCGAAACCCTAATGCCACCGATCAAGTTCTCCGACGATGCTCCGACGATCGTGCCCCGGTGAAGAAAAATACGGCACCAGCACATGCTCGAGCCCAGCATGTGCTACCGTAACCCTCGGTCCGGTTCGATCTTAGACTGGGAATGAGCTCCGTATGCCTAAGTCAACCCACGAAACAAGCGCGTGGGCGCTCAGCCGGCCAAAGGGGCGGCATGCGCATGTCGAGGAATAGTCGGATCCCCCTCTGTGTCCTGGCGATCCTGTTGCCGTAACCCTCGATCCAATCTGATCTTAGACTGGCAATGAACTCCGTTTGCCTAAGCCAACCGACGATACGAGCGGGCAGGCGGGCGGGCACTACGCCGGCCAGAGAGGTGGGATCCGCAGGCTGTGGATTGATAGGGTGGTAGGTGGGTTTAGGCACATCTTCATATTTCTGCATTCCAATGCCATTTTTATGGCTTGTAAATTCATACAATGGACCCTTAAGCCGACTTGTTTTTTATTTTTCATGATTTTCGAAATCTTTTACGGTTCAATATTTTTTAAACTTTTTTCGGAAGGAGTTTTCGCCCCAAACTTGGTAGACCTGATGCTTGTGTTTTTGTTGGCATGCATAAAAAAATTCAGCTAAAAATGCAAGTGTACAAGATTTTGTGACCATTTGAAAAAAGTGTCCCCATTTAAGACACTTTAATGGCTACTGGCAGCAAACCTGTAAAATCTCAAATGCTCTTTAAGAGGGTGTGAGTTCTCGAGGTTTGATGAGGGATAGGGGGCCAATATAAGGGCCAAGTACCAGCACCCATTGAACATCATGTGTGCACACCCCCTGACCCCTCGATCATCGGAACCCCAACGCCACCAGTCAGGTTCTCTGGCGATGCTCCGACGATGGTGCCCCAGTGAAGAAAAATATGGCACCAGCACATGCCCGAGCCCAGCATGTGCTGTCGCAACCCTCGGT
Source organism: Durio zibethinus (assembly GCF_002303985.1). The sequence continues at coordinate 13,568,237 of NW_019167827.1, forward strand.
CCAGTCCAATCTTAGACTGGGAATGAACTCCGTATGCCTAAGTCAACCCACGAAACGAGCGTGCGGGTGGTCAGCCGGCCAGAGGGGTGAGATGCGCAAGGCGGGGATCGATCGGGACCCCATCTGTGTGCTACCAATCCTGCTGCTGCAACCCTCAGTCCGATCTGATCTTAGACTAGGAATGAACTCCGTACGTCTAAGCCAACCGACAAAACGAGCCGGCGGGCAGACGGGTACTACTCCGGCCAGAGAGGTGGGATGCGCAAGCCGTGGATCGATAGGTGGTAGGTGAATTTAGGCACATCTTCATATTTCTGCATGCCAATGCCATTTTTACAGCTTGTAAATTCATATAATGGTCTCTTAAGCCTTCACGTGAAGTTTCATGGCAAGACGACTCGTTTTCTATTTTTCATGATTTTCAAAACTTTTTACGGTTCAGGATTTTTTAAAATTTTTTCGGAAGGATTTTTGGCCCCAAACTTGGTATACGTGATCCTTGTATTTTTGTCGGCATGCACAAAACAATTCAGCTAAAAACTCAAAGTGTACAAGATTTTGTGACCATTTGAAAAAAGTGTCCCCATTTCAGACACTTTAATGGCTACTGGCAGCAAACTTGTAAAATCTCAAATGCACTTTAAGTGGGTGTGAGTTCTCGAGGTTTAATGAGGGATAAGGGGCCAATATAAGGGCCAGTACCAGCACCCATCGCACATCATGTGAGCACACCCCCCGGCCCCCCCGATCGTCGGAACCCCAATGCCACCGATTAGGATCTCCGGTGATGCTCCGGTGATGGTGCCCTGGCGAAGAAAAATGCGGCACCAGCACATGCCCGAGCCCAGTATGTGCTACCGCAACCCTCGATCTGGTCTGATCTTGGATGGGGAGTGCACTACGTATGCTTAGACTAGGAATGAACTCCGTTTGCCTAAGTCAACCCACGAAACGAGCGTACGGACGCTCAATCGACCAGAGGGGTGGGATGTGCAAGTCGGGGATCGACCGGGTCCCCCTTTGCATGTTGTCGATTTGACAGCCACAACCCTCAGTCTGGTCTGATCTTACACTTGGAATGAACTCTGTATGCTTAAGCCAGTCGACGAAACGAGTGGGCAGGCGGGCACTACGTCGGCTAGAGAGACGGGATGCACAAGCCGTGGATCGATAGGGTGGTAGGTGGGTTTAGGCACATCTTCATATTTTTGCATGCCAATGCCATTTTTGTGGCTTGTAAATTCATACAATGGTCCCTTAAGCCTTCACGTGAAGTTTCATGGCAAGACGACTCGTTTTCTATTTTTCACGATTTTGGAAACTTTTTACGGTTCGGGATTTTTTATAATTTTTTTGGAAGGATTTTTGGCCCCAAACTTGGTAGATGTGATCCTTGTATTTTTTTTGGCATGCACAAAAAAATTCAACTAAAAACTTGAAGTGTACAAGATTTTGTGACCATTTGAAAAGAGTGTCCCCATTTCAGACACTTTAATGGCTACTGGCAGCAAACCTGTAAAATCTCAAATGCTCTTTAAGGGGGTGTGAGTTCTCGAGGTTTGATGAGGGATAGGGGGCCAATATAAGGGCCAAGTACCAGCGCCCATCGCACATCATGTGCGCACAGCCCCCCTGGCCCCTCCGATCGTCGAAACCCCAATGCTATCGGTCAGGTTCTCCGACGATGCTCCGACGATGGTGCCCCGACGAAGAAAAATGCGGAACCAGCACATGCTCGAGCCCAGCATATGCTGCCGTAACCCTCGGTCTGGTGTGATCTTAGACTGGGAATGAACTCCATATGCCTAAGTCAACCAACAAAACTGGCGTGCGGGTGCTCAGTCAGCTAGAGGGGCGGGATGCGCAAGCCGGGGATCAGTCGAGTCCCCCTCTACGTGCTGCCGATCCTGTTGCTGCAACCCTCGGTCCAATTCAATCTTAGACTGGGAATGAACTCTGCATGCCTAACCCAACTGACGAAACAAGCGGGCGGGTACTACGTCAGCCAGAGAGACGGGATGCCCAAGCCGTGGATTGATAGTGCGGTAGGTGGGTTTAGGCACATCTTCATATTTCTGCATGCCAATGCCATTTTTAAGGCTTGTAAATTCATACAATGGTCCCTTAAGCCTTCATGTGAAGTTTCATGGCAAGACGACTCGTTTTCTATTTTTCACGATTTTTGAAAATTTTTGCTGCTTGAAATTTTTTAAAATTTTTTCGGAAGGAGTTTTGGCCCCAAACTTGGTAGACGTGATCCTTGTATTTTTTTTGGCATGCATAAAAAAATTTTGCTAAAAACTCGAAGCGTACAAGATTTTGTGACCATTTGAAAAAAGTGTCCCCATTTCAAACACTTTAATGGATACTGGCAGCAAACCCATAAAATCTCAAATGCTCTTTAAGGGGGTGTGAGTTCTCGAGGTTTGATGAGGGATAGGGAGCCAATATAAGGGCCAAGTACCAGCACCCATCGCACATCATGTGCGTACGCCCCCCCCGATCGTCGGAACCCTAATGCGACCGGTAAAGTTCTCTGGTGATGCTCCGATGATGGTGCCCCAGGGAAGAAAAATGCGGCACCAGCACATGCCCGAGCCCAGCATGTGCTACTGCAACCCCCAGTCCAATCCGATCTTAGACTGGGAATGAACTTCGTATGCTTAGACTGGGATGAACTCCGTATGCCGAAGTTAACCCACGAAACAAGCGTGCGGGTGCTCAACCGGATAAAAAAGGGCGAGATGCGCAAGTCGGGGATCGACCGAGTCCCCCTATGCATGCTGTCGATGCTGCTATCGCAACACTCAGTCTGGTCCAATCTTAGACTGGGAATCAACTTCGTATGCCTAAGCCAACTGACGAAATGAGTGGGCGGGCGGACGGGCGGGCACTTTGCCGGCCGAAGAGACGGAATGCGCAAGCTGTGGATCAATAGGGTGGTAGGTGGGTTTAGGTACATCTTCATATTTCTGCATGCCAATGCCATTTTTATGGCTTGTAAATTCATACAATGGTCCCTTAAGCCAGAACCCTAATGCCATCTGGCGATGGTGCCCCGGTGAAGAAAAATACGGCACCAGCACATTACCGAGCCCAGCATGTGTTGCCGCAACCCTCAGTCCGATTTGATCTTAGACTGGGAATGAACTCCGTATGCCTAAGTCAAGCCACGAAATGAGCATGCGGGCGTGCAGCCAGCCAGAGGGGCGGGATGCGCAAGTCGGGATCGACCGGGTCCCCCTCTAGGTGCTGCCAATCCTACTCCCACAACCCTCGATCCGGTCTGATCTTAGACTGGGAATGAACTTCGTATGCCTAAGCCAACCGATGAAACGAGCGGGCGGGCAGGCGGGCGGGCACTATGTGTCGTAACGTCTAGATCCGGGGATCCATCGCTTGACATTGACTTTAGGGAGTCGCCACCAATCTTTTTTTATCTAGGTGTGATTGGCCACCTAAGGAATCTGTCCTTTCAGGGAACACCTAAGCTTAAGGGTCCCTAAAAGAATAGGTTCAGGTCTACTAACCAGAACAGGGTTCGGGAGTTCGGTTACGTGTGAGGAAGGTTATAGCACCCTCACAACGCCCATCAAAAGATGGTACCAGCTTAAATTTGTGTTATCCAAAAGCTTTAAAATTTTACCAAGTAATTAGTTATTGGAAATTATTCTCAATTGACTCTATACTTTTAGCAGAAAATTGAGAAAATTCCCTCACCTCAGGAGTATGCAAGAAAACTACTGTTTCACTTACAGAGGCTCCGTCGTCGGATTATTTAAAGAAAAAAAACAAAATCAAAATTTAGATAGAAAGGAAGGATTTTTTTTTTGTTAAGGGAAAATTGATACTTTCAACTTTTCCCCAAAAATATTTTCTTGAAATTTTAATTTCGAGGAAAATTGATACTTTCAACTTTTCCTCAAAAATTTATTTTTTTTTTTTGAAAATTTATTTCTAAGGAAAATTGATACTTTCAACTTTTCCCCAAAAATATTTTTTTTGAAAATTTATTTCCAAGGAAAATTGATACTTTCAACTTTTCCCTAAAAATATTTTTTGGAAATTTAGATTTTCAAGGAAAATTGATACTTTCAACTTTTCCTCAAAAACCCTTTTTTGAAATTTATTTTTAAGGAAAATTGATACTTTCGACTTTTCCCCAAAAATATTTTTTGGAAATTTTGATTTTCAAGGAAAATTGATACTTTCAACTTTTCCCTAAAAAAATTTTTTTTTTTGAAATTTTGTTTTTAAGGAAAATTGATACTTTCAACTTTTCCTTAAAAATATTTTTTTTGAAAATTTTAATTTTCAAGGAAAATTGATACTTTCAACTTTTCCCCAAAAATATTTTTTGGAAATTTATTTCTAAGGAAAATTGATACTTTCAACTTTTCCCTAAAAATATTTTTTTTTGAAAATTTTTATTTTTATTTAAAGAAAATAAATAAAAAGAATATTACATAAACCTAATCTAATAAATAAAAAATAAAATAAACAAATAAACAAAGAAAAAAAAAAAAAAAAAAAAAAAAAACCTGGAGCGGCTCGGATCGCGGTTCGGCTCGGCTCGGCTCAAGGAAGAGAAAACGGCTCGGGGGAAGCGGCTTGGTGGCTTGGCTCGGCTCGGCTCGGCTCGGAGGGGCTGCACGCGCGGGTCAGAAAAGCGGGTCGACGCTCGGGTCGGGTCGGGTTTTCGGCAAAACGCGCGGATCCTCTGATTAACTTAAAGCCAAAACGACGTCGTTTTGGGAGGGTATAAAAGGCACTACCCTCTGTTTTTCGGCAGACCGCCCCTCCTCTCTCTCTCTCTTCTTCCTTCTTTCCTCTGCCTTCTCTCTAAAGACTGAAGAACACCGGTGGGATTTCGCCGGATTCTGGAAATTCTCGCCGGAATCTGGAAAATTTCGCCGGAAGTTCGCCGGAAGTTGCCGAAAGATCGCCGGTTTCTGGGATTCTTCGTCGAAAACTGGGATTGTTGCCGGAAGCTTCAAGTTTGGCCGGAACTATCGCCGGAATTTTTTGCCGGAATCTGGAAATTTCCCAGAAATTTCCAGAAAATTTTTTCGCCAAAAATTTCTAGAAATTTTTTCTCACTCCCAGACCACTCCTAAACTTTTCCTAGCTTCCTATACGCCTCCTTTTCTCTCAAATCAGTAGCTTTGCTTACCGTTTTCTCTGTGTTCTTGAACTGTTCCAGGAGGTGCTTTATATAGGGATTGATCAGGAGTTTCTGATCAATCCCAATTCCTCCTTGGACGGGAATTCAGTCTTTGAATCCAATTGGACTCTCTTGATTGAATTCCCATTCCCGGTAGGATTCTTCAGCTTCAATCTTAGCCCTCCAAAATCAAAAATAAAAAAATACTAGATAATAATCAGATAAATCAAAAGATATAAAAAAAATCTGATAATCAGGAAAAATCAGAACAGATAATTAAAAATAATAATAATAATAATAATAATAAAAAATAAGATAAACCCAAGTATATATTACAAAAAAAAATAATAATAATAATAATAATAATAATAAATATATAACTATATACATATAAATCTAATCTAATAAAAAAATAAATAAATATATACATAATAATAATAATAATAAAATACATAAAATACAAAAGAAGAAAAAAAAAATATACAGGATTGAAATGGGCCTTACCCATTTGGGTCAGGCCCAATTGATCTGGGCCCGGACCCAATTGGGTGTCTACAGCTGCCCCTCTTTGCACATTTTCTGTGAAACAGAAATTGCGCAAAGACGTAGACACCCAATCAAGACTCAACTCAACATTTTTATTTTTGATTTTTTTTTATTTTTGTTTTTATTTTTTTTGATTTTTTTGATTTTTTTGATTTTTTTGTTTTTTTGTTTTTTTGTTTTTTTTTTTGTTTTTTTTTTTTTGGCCGAAGCTCCTCTAAACAGAGACTCAACGACTTTTGAAAGTAAATTGCTCCTCTAAACAGAGGCAACGGACTTTGGAAAGTAAATTGCTCCTCTCAACAGAGGCACCACGACTTTGGAAAAATAAATTGCTCCTCTCAACAGAGGCACCACGACTTTGAAAAGTAAATTGCTCCTCTAAACAGAGGCACCACGACTTTGGAAAAATAAATTGCTCCTCTCAACAGAGGCACCACGACTTTGAAAAGTAAATTGCTCCTCTAAACAGAGGCAACGAACTTTGAAAAGTAAATTGCTCCTCTAAACAGAGGCAACGAACTTTGAAAAGTAAATTGCTCCTCTAAACAGAGGCAACGAACTTTGAAAAGTAAATTGCTCCTCTAAACAGAGGCAACGAACTTGGAAAAATAAATTGCTCCTCTCAACAGAGGCACCACGACTTTGAAAAGTAAATTGCTCCTCTAAACAGAGGCACCACGACTTTGGAAAAATAAATTGCTCCTCTCAACAGAGGCACCACGACTTTTGAAAAGTAAATTGCTCCTCTAAATAGAGGCAACGAACTTTGAAAAAATAAATACTCCTAGACAATCATGTCCGAAGGAGTTGAAAGTTGTGTTTGAAGGGATTTCAGGAGATTATGCCCAAAGGTCTTATAAATCAACCCTGATACCAAGAGACAATCTATTTCAAGGATTAGGAACTTACCTGACAAGTTTCTTCTCAAACTTGCAAAGTCTTTTCATATCTGTCTTTTTCATGTGGGATGTTGGAACACCCTTGCTTCTTGAATTTGTACACTATATTCTCCTGAAAGTAGTGTATGCTGTGCAATGCATATGAATTTCAATGCATGCCATGCAAATGTTGGTCAATTAATTCCTGTTCAATGTATGGTACTCAAGTTTCTCAAGCTCTTTTCTTGGGCATCAAGCCCTTTGATTCCTCAAAGATTCAATGGCATTGTTCTTCTAAGATCAAACCAGTGTAGCTCTCAATTGTCCTTTCCGCTCACATTCTTTCCTTGTTCAGTTTCTCAATACTTTGGAATAAGCTTCATCAATCGATCATCCATTGACCATCATTCAATGAATTTCTCAGCACTAGCAAATTTTAAAACAAGTTTCATCCACCATCACTGGGTCATTGTCTCAGCATTAACCATTCCCAAAATAAACTCTGTCCAGTGATTGTTCTCATCATTCAATCATAACTTGCAAGTCATATTGATCAATTCATCCTCGTACTCATCCCTTGATTGTATCACTGCCCCATTTCTTCATCATATATCCTTCTAAATCATCTCCTCCAAGTTTCTACCATTTCTTCATTTTGTCTCCACCATCATCTTAGATTTCTTTTCAAATGAATGCAAGATTCTTTTAAGCACATATTCATTCATTCATTATCATTTCAAATCTTGACAAATACAATGCAATCAAGCATTTTCTCAATTCATTCTAGGGGTGTAATGATAAGAGAACACAAGGTGAATTATGGTAAAGATAAATAATGAAGATCTGTTTTGGTAGAAAATAAATGGGAAAGGAAATAAATTGGATGTCATTGAGGTAAATGGTATGTCCAAATGATGAATATTTAGACAATTTTCAACATTAATCTAGGATTCTTTTTCAAAAGCTCATTCATTTACTGTTGAAGTCATCTTGGGCTTGGCGAACTCTGCCCCAGTCTTTAAGGGATCTTCAGATGTCTTTGATCTTTCATTCATGTGAGCCATTTGACCTGAATCTTTTTTTTTTTTTTGGGTACCAAAATCACCCTTTCAGGTTTTCAATTCGGATCTCTTTTTTCATTTTTTCATTTTCTCATTTTTTCTTCTTTCTTTCTTTTTTTTTCATCATCTTTTTTTTCATTCTTCACCTATTATTGACATCCTTCATACATCAAACTTTTAAGGTAATGTAGCATGATTCCATTGCTTCATCATGAGCATGCCTTCGCTCAACATATGATCATTCAAGTTGGGTATTCACACTTGATCCAAATGGACTTTCCAAGGTTGTAATGTAGGCTAAGGTGAAGGGTCATAAAAAAAATGGATATAATAGGCTTAAAACATGTATTAAAAAGGTTCAAGACCGAAGGATCATTTGATGCAGCTTGGCATTTTGCCCCACATCGTTTCACTATTTTTTCTTTCCTCACACAAAGGATTCTCATTACTTTGCCCCAAGTCATGTGTGGCATTTATTTTTTTCTTTTGCTTTTCTTTCTCTTTTCATCTTTGAGACCTTTTGTGGTTTTTTTTTTTTTTTTTTTTTTTTTTTTCAAAAATTACCCTCCAGTGTAGAGGGTGATCCTTGGTTGGGGTTCTAAAAAAAAATGATAAGCTCAAGGGGGTAACAATAAATGGTTTTTCAAATGGTAAAAGAAAGATGGCCATCTTTCATCTCAATTGTGAATACCTTTCTTGAACATCATCTATTGAACAGAGCTCATGAACTTGTATAAAATATTGCACACCTTCAAGATATATCTCTTTCATTTCTGGTGATGGCTTACCCTCTTTATTTTCGCTCAAATCATCTCCTCTGTGAATGAGTTCTCAAAATTAAATTCCAGAATTATTGTTATCATTGTCTAAATATTCATCATCTGAAATTTAAGAATGGGAGTGTGAAGTTATGGAAGGTAACAAGGCATGGAATAATGGTCAAGTGAAAGAGAAAAATGTAATGAAATGCATTGACTTGCCTTTATTAAAATGATAACAAGTGAAGTCATATTAAAAAAAAAAATCTAACATTTTTGAAAAGAAATCCCAAAATGACAGAAGAAACCTTCAACCAGCCTTATCTCCATTGACATCTTGCCCCTCAATTCATTGTGAATCTCCGGATCCTTTCTGTTCTTGACTTTCGCTCAGTACACTAACATTAGGTGCTGTTGCTTTTCCTTGATCAAAACTTACCATTCCATCATTGATCAACCGTTGCACCTTATACTTTAAAGCAGTGCAATTTTCAGTAGAATGGCCAGTAATTCCATAATGATAGTCACAACGGGCTGTAGGATCATACCACTTTGGATAGGGTGGTTTAAGTGGTTCCACATGGCTGGGGGCAATCAAATGGCTATTATAAAGCTCTCGATATAACTCTGTATAAGTCATAGGGATTGGATCAAATACAGGTTTTTCTCGAGTAGTCCATTGTTCTCGCGAGCCACTGGCTGGGTTAGTAGGGCGGATTTGGGTTCTTACAGGAGCTTGAATGTTAAGGCGATAAGTGGATGAATAAGATGGTTGGGGAGCTAGCTGGTATGGGTAGGATGAGGCATTATTCACAGCGGGATAGTATGGAGAGTAACCTTGAGATGGATAGGGTTGATAACCGTCGAATTGTTGTCTATCAGAGCTCACAGCTTGAGCTTCAGCTTCTTTCTTTTCTGATGTCTTCTTGGTTTCTCCTCCTCTCAACTTGCCATTTTTTATGGCACTTTCAATAATTTCTCCAGAGATTACCATGTCAGCAAAATTCTTTGTTGCATTCCCTATCATCTTTTCATAATAGGGAGGCTTTAAAGTGCTAACAAACAGCACTGTGGTCTCTTTCTCTGTCAGTGGAGGTTGTACCTGTGAAGCAATATCCCTCCATCTCTGGGCGTATTCTTTAAAAGACTCATTTGACTTTTTCTCCAAGTTTTGCAAAGATAAACGATCAGGGGCCAAATCGATGATGTGTCGATATTGGCTGATGAAGTCATGAGCCATATCGCTCCAGGAGCGAATGTGGGTTCTATCCAACTGAACATACCACCTGGCAGCAGAACCAGTAAGACTATCCTGAAAGACATGCATCAAGAGTTTTTCATCATGTGCATGAGCTGCCATCTTCCTACAATACATGGTGATGTGGATTTTAGGGCACTTTGTACCGTCATATTTTTCAAATTTCGGTACTTTGAATTTATAAGGGATAACCACATCAGGAACTAGGCAGAGCCCAGCAGCATCAACTGACCCATAAAAGCTAAATCCTTCTACAGCCCGTAGCCTCTGCTCTAACATGCTAATCTTGGAACTTTCCTCAGCCTCTACTCTCATCTTTTCCTTCTCCTTCTCTTTTAAATCATCTAAATCAAGAATTGGTTCTGCTGCCTTTTCATTGAAGACAGGATTTAGATAGCTATTATACTGCCCGGGGTTGAAAGTCGATGGCATTCCAGGATATGTTGGATATGCGAAGTGTTGTGGTGGGACCTCTTGGGCAGACTGAGCTTGAGGTGGGCCAAAACCTGGAGGGTACAGGGGGTCAGCTATTTCTTGTAATGGGGGAATTTGTTGGCTTGTACTTCCTTCAACTCCTTTTCCTTTATTCATATTATTAAGAGCCTCCAGAATCTTGCTTAGCTCACCCTCAATCTTCTCTTGGGCTTTCTCTATCTTTTCAAATCTTTGGGAATTTTCCTGCTCCATTTGCCTTACTCTGAATCTGGTGTTGAATCGATGAGTAGGATTTTCGCTAGACGGAGCTATCCTGGAACCTTGAGTACCATATCTTAGAATCAGTAAATTGGCATGATCATCACATGGTTATTTTGTAAGTGTAATGAATGAGAATGCAATGAATGAGAATGTAATGAATGAGAAATGCATGTATGCAAAGAACATTTCCTCAAAACGGTATTCAACTAAAAAATTTCATTTATTCCAAAAAACTTTGGTCTACATTGAGTTTATCATCCTAGCATTATAGCCATAAAATTGTTTGATCTGTTCATACTGGGCCTTGGCCTCTTCTATGAAGTTCAAGAGACGCTGTCCATGTTCTCCTACTGGGGCCACCACTTGTCTTAATGCCTCTGCCTCTTCCACCATCTCTCTTGCCTTACGCACCCCTTTATGAATTTGGGCTGTTAAGTGCTCAATGTATTTCTGCCTCCCTAGGTTCTCTCTTTTACCACACCAGACTTGGTATGATAATTCTCTATGTTCTCTAACCAATGCAGCAATGTGGTCTCCTTGTTCATCCAACCTTTGACTTAGCCCGCTCAAATAACTGTTTAGCATGTTAATTTCTTCCTGTGCTTCAGTACTTTCTTCTTCTAATTCGGCATACTCTTGCTTCAGTCTTGTGTTTTCCTCAGTCAGCTCGACAATGGTTATCCCTTTGGCCCTTTCTCTCACACATAGCCTCTTATGCTCCTGGTGTAACCTTGCTAGATCTTCAGTAACTGCATCACGTTCTCTAGCAATCTTATGAACTTTAACTTCATAATTTTCAGCTCTACCTTTCCACTGGGCTTTTTCTTCTTGAAGTTCTTGAATCTCTTTCTTTAACTTGATCTTTTCAAATTCAAACTCTTTTGTTGCCAGCTCTAACTCTGATGGTATCTCTTCAAGCTTTTCTTCTGTCGGTGGTTGAGAGACTTCATAAGTGAATACCATTTCCTGTCTTCTCTTTGTTCTCCAAACCAAGTAACCTGGAGTGACTTTTTCAGTGAATGGTCCAGGACTCACTCTTTGGGGATTTTTCCATGCTTTGATCATCCCATTCATCCTCTGAAATGCTTTAGGCTCACTATAAGAGAAATCTAACCGATGAAGCCTATAAGTCATAGGAATAAACTGTTCTCCCCCTAATTGTCTCCTCACTAAGAGCGGTGCATAATTCGTCACTCCCCATAAACCCAGAAGTGGAACCACTGTACTATCTCCACATTGGTATAACATAGGCTCTCGATTCATCCATGGGACTAACCATCTCACTCTGGCACCTTCCAACTTTTGCAAGAAAGTTATCCATTCTTGTTTAGACTTCTACTTTGACCACCCACTTTCACAGAACTCTTTGATCGGAAAGCGATTACGGATATAAATCTTCGAGAAAGCCCCATTTCCTTGTTCAAAATGGCTTTTCATCCATACGTACAATAGCTGTATGCATCCTATGAAGCGCCCTCCATTCCGACAACAATAACTCAAAGATCTGATAGTCTCTGCTAATATTACCGTTGAAGGATTACAGCCATTGATCACACTCTCAAAGAAATCAACCACTGCTATCTCAATATGTCCCAAAACCTTTGGAAAGATTACCAGTCCGTATATAGCCAAGGCAAATATGTCTAACCCTCGTTCTTCATTGATGTGTTGCATCAGAAACTCATGAAAGAACTTCCAAGGTAAGCAAACCTGTTCTTGTTTCTTCTTTGTATGAGAATCCACAACTTCCTTGTCTATCCCCATGAGTTGAGCCAGACTTTTACGAAATCCTGACTTATGTTTTTTGACATATATCTTGTCAGGAGTCTTTAGATGCAAACCCAATAAGACCGAATATTCTTCTATGGTGGGAGTCATATCAGCTTCGTTAAAGATAAAACACCTGTATGCAGGATCCCAGAATTGTGTTGCAGTTCTAATTAGTTGATCGTCAACAGCCACTGCTAGAAGGTGTGCTATATGCCCATGCTTCTGACAAAACTGCCCTTGTCTTGACAGACTCATTTTTTTCCAGATGTCAACCAAATCTTCTAAATTATTCTGTTTGAGGAGGACAGATGTTTCTGGAGACAGAGTAGACTCATACCCAATTGGCAAGCAATCTCCCATCTTCAATTGAGTCTTTTCTGATAGGGCCCTTACTTCATTAGGTGTCCCACAGGGTGCTAATACTGATGAAGAGCAAACTAGGCGTTCATTGGTGTCCATGAAAAAAATTTGTTGAAGACCGTTTTTCAAGCAAATGTTCTTTTATGCAACCTTATGATATGCGTATGAACCAATGCAAAAGAAATAAGAAAAAAGTTAGTATACCCAGAAAAAGAACAAATAACTAAGTAATTTTACACATCACACATCACACAAAATAAAAGGGATGAATCCTATGCTTTTGGTCAATTCTAAAAAGGAAGAGTGATAGCTCTATCTATAGGTTAGGCATTCTTAAGGTTCACTATATGTGGTTTTAGGGTCAAAGTCTAAAGGTCCTCAAATTGTTCCTTACATCCTTGTCCATCACAGACTAGTAAGGCACCCTAATCCTCACCCATTACAGGCTACAAGCGGAAAAGGTTCAATTTGAGTGGGAGTATTTCGCTAGCCACTGTGGAGGCATTAGACCTCACGAAAGCAATAGGTACTTTACTCCCTCCTAGAGGGACGGAGCTCGGGTATAGAGCTCATGTTATGCACATGCACATGAATGACATAATTAACAAAGTGAATAAACATGAATGAACAATAATACAAATATACAAAAGGGTTCAATTTTATTAGGCTTTTGGATAACACAAATTATTTGCTGGCCTGACTCTCAAGGTCCCCAGTGGAGTCGCCAAGCTGTCGTAACGTCTAGATCCGGGGATCCATCGCTTGACATTGACTTTAGGGAGTCGCCACCAATCTTTTTTTATCTAGGTGTGATTGGCCACCTAAGGAATCTGTCCTTTCAGGGAACACCTAAGCTTAAGGGTCCCTAAAAGAATAGGTTCAGGTCTACTAACCAGAACAGGGTTCGGGAGTTCGGTTACGTGTGAGGAAGGTTATAGCACCCTCACAACGCCCATCAAAAGATGGTACCAGCTTAAATTTGTGTTATCCAAAAGCTTTAAAATTTTACCAAGTAATTAGTTATTGGAAATTATTCTCAATTGACTCTAATACTTTTAGCAGAAAATTGAGAAAATTCCCTCACCTCAGGAGTATGCAAGAAAACTACTGTTTCACTTACAGAGGCTCCGTCGTCGGATTATTTAAAGAAAAAAAACAAAATCAAAATTTAGATAGAAAGGAAGGATTTTTTTTTGTTAAGGGAAAATTGATACTTTCAACTTTTCCCCAAAAATATTTTCTTGAAATTTTAATTTCGAGGAAAATTGATACTTTCAACTTTTCCTCAAAAATTTATTTTTTTGAAAATTTATTTCTAAGGAAAATTGATACTTTCAACTTTTCCCCAAAAATATTTTTTTTGAAATTTATTTCAAGGAAAATTGATACTTTCAACTTTTCCCTAAAAATATTTTTTGGAAATTTATTTTCAAGGAAAATTGATACTTTCAACTTTTCCTCAAAAATTTTTTTGAAATTTATTTTAAGGAAAATTGATACTTTCAACTTTTCCCAAAAATATTTTTTGGAAATTTATTTTAAGGAAAATTGATACTTTCAACTTTTCCCTAAAAATATTTTTTTTGAAATTTATTTTAAGGAAAATTGATACTTTCAACTTTTCCCTAAAAATATTTTTTTGAAATTTATTTTAAGGAAAATTGATACTTTCAACTTTTCCCAAAAATATTTTTTGGAAATTTATTTCTAAGGAAAATTGATACTTTCAACTTTTCCCTAAAAATATTTTTTTTTGAAAATTTTTTATTTTATTTAAAGAAAATAAATAAAAAGAATATTACATAAACCTAATCTAATAAATAAAAAATAAAATAAACAAATAAACAAAGAAAAAAAAAAAAAAAAAAAAAAAACCTGGAGCGGCTCGGATCGCGGCTCGGCTCGGCTCGGCTCAAGGAAGAGAAAACGGCTCGGGGGAGCGGCTTGGTGGCTTGGCTCGGCTCGGCTCGGCTCGGAGGGGCTGCACGCGCGGGTCAGAAAGCGGGTCGACGCCCGGTCGGGTCGGGTTCGGCAAAAGCGCGGATCCTCTGATTAACTTAAAGCCAAAACGACGTCGTTTTGGGAGGGTATAAAAGGCACTACCCTCTGTTTTTCGGCAGACCGCCCCTCCTCTCTCTCTCTCTTCTTCCTTCTTTCCTCTGCCTTCTCTCTAAAGACTGAAGAAACACCGGTGGATTTCGCCGGATTCTGGAAATTCTCGCCGGAATCTGGAAAATTTCGTCGGAAGTTCGCCGGAAGTTGCCGAAAGATCGCCGGTTTCTGGATTCTTCTCGAAACTGGGATTGTTGCCGGAAGCTTCAAGTTTGGCCGAACTATCGCCGGAAAATTCAAACTTCGCCGGAATTTTTGCCGGAATCTGGAAATTTCCAGAAATTTCCAGAAAATTTTTTCGCCAAAAAATTTCTAGAAATTTTTTCTCACTCCCAGACCACTCCTAAACTTTTCCTAGCTTCCTATACGCCTCCTTTTCTCTCAAATCAGTAGCTTTTCTTACCGTTTTCTCTGTGTTCTTGAACTGTTCCAGGAGGTGCTTTATATAGGGATTGATCAGGAGTTTCTGATCAATCCCAATTCCTCCTTGGACGGGAATTCAGTCTTTAAATCCAATTGGACTCTCTTGATTGAATTCCCATTCCCGGTAGGATTCTTCAGCTTCAATCTTAGCCCTCCAAAATCAAAAATAAAAAAATACTAGATAATAATCAGATAAATCAAAAGATATAAAAAAAAATCTGATAATCAGGAAAAATCAGAACAGATAATTAAAAATAATAATAATAATAATAATAATAATAAAATAAGATAAACCCAAGTATATATTACAAAAAAAAAAAAATAATAATAATAATAATAAATATATAACTATATACATATAAATCTAATCTAATAAAAAAATAAAAAAATATATACATAATAATAATAATAATAAAATACATAAAATACAAAAGAAGAAAAAAAATATATATACAGGATTGAAATGGGCCTTACCCATTTGGGTCAGGCCCAATTGATCTGGGCCCGGACCCAATTGGGTGTCTACACTATGCTTGCCAGAGAGACGGGATGCGCAAGCCATGGATTGATAGGGTGGTAGGTGGGTTTAGGCACATCTTCATGGGTTGACTTTAAGGGGGTGGTAGGGCGGCCTGAGTGTAAAATCTCAAATGCATTTTAAGGGGGTGTGAGTTCTCGAGGTTTGATGAGGGATAGGGGGCCAATATAAGGGCCAAGTACCAGCACCCATTGCACATCATGTGCACACACCCCCCCGGCCCCCCGATCGTCGGAACCCCAATGCTGTCGGTCAGGTTCTCCGATGATGCTCCGACGATGGTGCCCCGGTGAAGAAAAATACGGCACCAGCAAATGCCCGAGCCCAGCTTGTGCTGCTGCAACCCTCGATCCGGTCTGATCTTAGACTGGGAATGAACTCCGTATGCCCAAGCCAACCGAAGAAATGAGCAGACGGGCGGGCGGGCACTACGCTAGCCAGACAGACAGGATGGGCAAGCTGTGGATCGGTAGTGTGGTAGGTGGGTTTAGGCACATCTTCTTATTTCTACGTGCCAATGTAATTTTTATGGCTTGTAAATTGATACAATGGTCCTTTAAGCCTTTACGTGAAGTTTCATGGCAAGACGACCCGTTTTCTATTTTTCATGATGTTGAAAACTTTTTACTGTTCGAGATTTTTAAAATTTTTTTTGGAAGGAGTTTTTGCCCCAAACTTGGTAGATGTCATCCTTGTATTTTTGGTGCCATGCAAAAAAACATTCAGCTAAAAACTTGAAGTGTACAAGATTTTGTGACCATTTGAAAAATGTGTCCCTATTTCAGACACTTTAATGGCTACTGGCAGCAAACCCATAAAATCTCAAATGCTCTTTAAGGGGGTGTGAGTTCTCAAGGTTTGATGAGGGATAGGGGGCCAATATAATGGCCAAGTACCAGCACCCACCGCACATCATTTGCACACACCCCCCGGCCCCCCCGATCACCAGAACCCCAATGCCGTTGGGTTGGTTCTCCGACAATGCTCCAGCGATGGTGCCCCGACGAAGAAAAATGCGGCACCAGCACATGCCTGAGCCCAGCATGTGCTGCCGCAACACTTGGTCCCGTTCGATCTTAGACTGGAAATGAACTCCGTATGCTTAGACTGGGAATGAACTCCGTATGCCTAAGCCAACTGATGAAACAAGCGAGCGGGCGAGAGTTCAGCAGGCCAGAGGGGCGGGATGCGCAAGCCAGGGATCGGTCGGGTCCCCCTCTGCGTGTTACCGATCCTGCTACAGTAACCCTCGGACTATTTTGATCTTAGACTGGAAATGAACTCCATATGCCTAAGCCAACCGACGAAACAAGCGGGCGGGCGGGCGAGCAGGCGGGCGGGCACTACGCTGGCCAGAGAGACGAGATGCGCAAGTCGTGGATTGATAGGGTGGTAGGTGGGTTTAGACACATCTTCATATTTCTATGTGCCAATGCCATTTTTATGGCTTGTAAATTGATACAATTGTCCCTTAAGCCTTCACGTGAAGTTTCATGGCAAGACGACTCGTTTTCTATTTTTCATGATTTTCGAAACATTTTACGATTCGAGATTTTTTAAAATTTTTTCGGATGGAGTTTTAGCCCCAAAGTTGGTAGATGTGATCCTTGTATTTTTGCTAGCATGCACAAAAACATTCAGCTAAAAACTCCAAGTGTACAAGATTTTGTGACCATTTGAAAAAAGTGTCCCCATTTCAGACACTTTAATGGCTACGGGCAGCAAACCTATAAAATCTCAAATGCTCTTTAAGGTGGTGTGAGTTCTTGAGCTTTGATGAGGGATAGGGGGCCAATGTAAGGGCCAAGTACCAGCACCCATCGCACATCATGTGCGCACACCCCCCGGCCCCCCCGATCGCCGGAACCCCAATGACGTCGGTCAAATTCTCCTGCGATGTTCCGGCAACGGTGCCTCGACGAAGAAAAATGCGACACCAGCACATGCTCGAGCCCAGCATGTGCTGCCGCAACCCTCGGTCTGGTCCAATGTTAGACTGGGAATGAACTCCGTATGCCTAAGCCAACCAACGAAATGAGCGGGCGGATGGGCGGGCGGGCACTACGTAGGCCAGAGAGACGGGATGCGCAAGCCGTGGATCGATAGGGTGGTAGGTGGGTTTATGCACATCTTCATATTTCTGCAAGCAAATGCCATTTTTATGGCTTGTAAATTCATACAATGGTCCCTTAAGCCTTCACTTGAAGTTTCATGGCAAGACGACTCGTTTTCTATTTTTCACGATTTTCAAAACTTTTTACGGTTCGAGATTTTTTAAAATTTTTTTCGAAGGAGTTTTGGCCCCAAACTTGAAAGACCTGATCCATGTATTTTTGTTGGCATGCACAAAAAAATTGAGCTAAATACTTGAAGTGTACAAGATTTTGTGACCATTTGAAAAAAGTGTCCCCATTTCAAACACTTTAATGGCTATTGGTAGCAAACCTGTAAAATCTCAAATGCTCTTTAAGGGGGTGTGAGTTCTCGAGGTTTGATGAGGGATATGGGGCCAATATAAGGGCCAAGTACCAACGCCCATCGTAAATCATGTGCGCAAACCCCCCCGGCCCCTCGATCACCGAAACCCCAATGCCGTCGACCAGGTTCTCCGACGATGCTCCGGTGATGATGCCCCGGAAAAGAAAAATGCGGCACCAGCACATGCTCGAGCCCAGCATGTGCTGCCGTAACCTTCGGTCTAGTCCGATCTTAGATTGGGAACGAACTCCGTATGCTTAGACTGGGAATGTACTCCGTATGCCTAAGTCAACCCACGAAATGATCGTGCGGGCGCTCAGCCAGCCAGAGGGGTGGGATGCGCAAGCTGGGGATCAACTGGGTCAATCTGCATGCTGTTGATCCTACTACCGCAACCCTCGATCCAATCCGATGTTAGACTGGGAATGAACTCTGTATGCCTAAGCCAACCGACGAAATGAGCGGGCGGGCGGGCGGGCGGGCACTACGTCGGCCAGAGAGACGGGATGCGCAAGCCATGGATCGATAGGGTGGTAGGTGGGTTTAGGAACATCTTCATATTTCTGCGTGCCAATGCCATTTTTATGGCTTGTAAATTCATACAATGGTCCCTTAGGCCTTCACGTGAAGTTTCATGGCAAGACGGCTCGTTTTCTATTTTTCACAATTTTGGAAACTTTTTGCGGTTTGGGATTTTTTAAAATATTTTCGGAAGGAGTTTTGGCCCCAAACTTGGAAGACGTGATCCCCGTATTTTTGTTGGCATGCACAAAAAAATTCAGCTAAAAACTCGAAGTGTACAAGATTTTGTGACCATTTGAAAAAAGTGTCCCCATTTCAGACACTTTAATGGCTACTGGCAGCAAACCTGTAAAATCTCAAATGCTCTTTAAGGGGGTGTGAGTTCTTGAGGTTTGATGAGGGATAGGGGGCCAATATAAGGGCCAAGTGCTAGCACCCATCGCACATCATGTGCGCACACCCCCCCGGCCCCATATCGTCGGAACCCCAATGCCACCGGCCAGGTTCTCCGGCGATGCTCCGATGATGGTGCCCCGGTGAAGAAAAATGTGGCACCAGCACATGCCCAAGCCCAGCATGTGCTGTCACAACCCTCGGTCTGATCCGATCTTACACTGGGAATGAACTTCGTATGACTAAGCCAACCGACGAAACGAGCGGGCGGGAGGGCGGGCGGGCACTACGCCGGCCAGAGAGACGGGATGCGCAATCCGTTGATCGATAGGGTGGTAGGTGGATTTAGGCACATCTTCATATTTTTGCATGCCAATGCCATTTTTATGGCCTTTAAATTCATACAATGGTCCCTTAAGCGTTCATGTGAAGTTTCATGGCATGACGACTCGTTTTCTATTTTTCATGATTTTCCAAATTTTTTTACGGTTCGATATTTTTTAAAATTTTTTTGGGAAGGAGTTTTGACGCCAAACTTGGTAGATGTGATCCTTGTATTTTTGTTGGCATGCACAAAAATATTTAGCTAAAAACTCAAAGTGTACAAAATTTTGTGACCAATTGAAAAAAGTGTTCCCATTTCAGACACTTTAATGGCTACTGGCAGCAAACCTATAAAATCTCAAATGCTCTTTAAGGGGGTGTGAGTTCTCGAGGTTTGATGAGGGATAGGGGGCCAATATAAGGGCCAAGTACCAGCAGCCATCGTTCATCATGTTCACACAGCCCCTCGGTCCCCCAATCGTCGAAACCCCAATGCCGTCGGTTAGGTTCTCCGGCGATGGTGCCCCGACGAAAAAAGTTACGGCACCAGCACATGCCCGAGCCCAGCATGTGCTGCCGTAACCCTCGGTCTGGTCCAATCTTAGACTGGGAATGAACTCCGTATGCCTAAGCCAACTGACGAAACGAGCGGGCGGGCGGGCGGGTGGGCACTACGTCGACCAGAGAGACGGGATGCGCAAGCCGTGGATCGATAGGGTGGTAGGTGGGCGTAGGCACATCTTCATATTTCTACGTGCCAATGCCATTTTTATGGCTTGTAAATTCATACAATGGTCGTTTAAGCCTTCACGTGAAGTTTCATGGCAAGATGACTCGTTTTCTATTTTTCATAATTTTTGAAACTTTTTGCGGTTCGGGATTTGTTAAGATTTTGTAGGAAGGAGTTTTGGCCCCAAACTTGGTAGACGGGATCCTTGTTTTTTTGTTGGCATGCACAAGAAATTCAGCAAAAAACTCAAAGTGTACAAGACTTTGTGACCATTTGAAAAAAGTGTCCCCATTTCAGACACTTTAATGGCTACTAGCAGCAAACCTATAAAATCTCAAATGCTCTTTAAGGGGGTGTGAGTTCTCAAGGTTTGATGAGGGATAGGGGGTCAATATAAGGGCCAAGTACCAGCACCCATCGCACATCATGTGCGCACACCCCCCGACCCCCCTATCGTCAGAACCCCAATGCCGCCGGTCAGGTTCTCCGCGTTGCTCCTGTGATGGTGCCCCGACGAAGAAAAATGCGACAGTAGCACTTGCTCGAGCACAGCACGTGCTGCCTCAACCCTCGGTCCGGTCTGATCTTTGACTGGGAATGAACTCCGTATGCTTAGACTGGGAATGAACTTCGTATGCCTAAGTCAACCCACGAAACAAGCGTGCGGGCGCTCAGCCAGCCAGAGGGGCGGGATGCGTAAGCCGGGGATCGATCGGTTCCCCCTATACGTGTTGCCGATCCTACTACTGCAACCCTTAGTCGGGTCTGATCTTAGACTGGGAATGAACTCCGTATGCCTAAGGCAACCGACGAAACGAGCGGGCGAGCGGGTAGGCGGGCGGACACTATGTCGGCCAGAAAGACGGGATGCGCAAGCCGTGAATCGATAGCGTGGTGGGTGGGTTTAGGCACATCTTCATATTTCTGCATGCCAAAGCCATTTTTATCACTTGTAAATTCATACAATGGTCCCTTAAGCCTTCACATGAAGTTTCATGGCGAGACGACTCGTTTTCTATTTCTTATGATTTTTGAAACTTTTTGCGGTTCGGGATTTTTTAAAATTTTTAAGGAAGGATTTTTGGCCCCAAACTTGGTAGATGTGATCCTTGTATTTTTGGTGGCATGCACAAAAAAATTCAGCTAAAAACTCAAAGTGTACAAGACTTTGTGACCATTTGAAAAAAGTGTCCCCATTTCAGACACTTTAATGGCTACTGGCAGCAAACCTGTAAAATCTCAAATGCTCTTTAAGGGGGTGTGAGTTCTCAAGGTTTGATGAGGGATAGGGGCCAATATAAGGGCCAAGTACCAGCACCCATCGCACATCATGTGCGCACACCCCCCCCCGGCTACCCCGATCGCCAGAACCCTGATGCCGTCAATAGGGTTCTTCGATGATGCTCTGGTGATGGTGCCCCGATGAAGAAAAATGTGGCACCAACACATGCCCGAGCCCAGTATGTGCTACCACAACCCTCAGTTCACTCGGATCTTACACTGAGAATGAACTCCGTATGCCTAAGCCAACTGACGAAACAAGCGGACGGGCGGGCGGGCACTATGCTGTTCAGAGAGACGGGATGCGCAAGCCGTGGATCGATAGCGTGGCGGGTGGGTTTAGGCACATCTTCATATTTCTGCATGCCAAAGCCATTTTTATTACTTGTAAATTCATACAATGGTCCTTTAAGCCTTCACGTGAAGTTTCATGACGAGACGACTCATTTTCTATTTCTCATGATTTTTGAAACTTTTTACGGTTCGGGATTTTTTAAAATTTTTAAGGAAGGAGTTTTGGCCCCAAACTTGGTAGATGTGATCTTTGTATTTTTGTTGGCATGCACAAAAAAATTCAGCTAAAAACTCAAAGTGTACAAGACTTTGTGACCATTTGAAAAAAGTGTCCCCATTTCAGACACTTTAATGGCTACTGGCAGCAAACCTGTAAAATCTCAAATGCTCTTTAAAGGGGTGTGAGTTCTCAAGGTTTGAGAGGGATAGGGGGCCAATATAAGGGCCAAGTACCAGCACCCATCGCACATCATGTGTGCACACCCCCCCTGGCCGGCCATCGTCAGAACCCCAATGCCGTCGGTCAGGTTCTCCGACGATGCTCCGGTGATGGTGCCCCGGTAAAGAAAAATACAGCACCAGCACATGCTTGAGCCCGACATGTGCTGCCTCAACCCTCGGTCCGGTCTGATCTTAGACTGGGAATGCACTCCATATGCTTAAACTGGGAATGAAATCCGTATGCCTAAGTCAACCCACGAAACAAGCGTACGGGCGCTCAGCCGGCCAGAAGGGCGGGATGGGTAAACCGAGGATCGATCGGGTCCCCCTCTACGTGCTGCCGATCCTACTATCACAAACCTCAATCTGGTCCGATCTTAGACTGGGAATGAACTCCGTATGCCTAAGACAACCGACAAAACGAGCGGGCGGGCGGGCAGGCGGGCACTACGTCGGCCAGAGAGACGGGATGCGCAAGCCGTGGATCGATAGCGTGGTGGGTGGGTTTAGGCACATCTTCATATTTCTGCATGCCAAGGCCATTTTTATCGCTTGTAAATTCATACAATGGTCCCTTAAGCATCCACGTGAAGTTTCAAGGTAAGATGACTCATTTTTTATTTTTCATGATTTTTGAAACTTTTTACAGTTTGAGATTTTTTAAAATCTTTTCAGAAGGAGTTTTGGAACTGAACTTGGTTGACGTGATCATTGTATTTTTTTTGGCATGCCCAAAAAAATTCAGCCAAAAACTCGAAGTGTACAAGATTTTGTGACCATTTGAAAAAAGTGTCCCCATTTCAGACACTTTAATGGCTACTGGCAGCAAACCTGTAAAATCTCAAATGCTCTTTAAGGGGGTGTGAGTTCTTGAGGTTTGATGAGGGATAGGGGGCCAATATGAGGGCCAAGTACCAGCACCCACCGCAGATCATGTGCGCACACCCCCCGGCCCCCCCGATCGCTGGAACCCCAATGCCGTCGGTCAGGTTCTCCGATGACTCTCTGGTAATGGTGCCCCGACGAAGAAAAATACGGCACCAGCACATGCCCGAGCCCTGTATGTGATGCAGGAACCCTCGGTCTCGTCCGATCTTAGATTGGGAATGAGCTCCTATGCTTAGACTGAGAATGAACTCTGTATGCCTAAGTCAACCCCGATGACGGCACCAGCACATGCCCGACCCGGCATGTGCTACCACAACCCTCGGGTCGATCCGATCTTAGACTGGGAATGAACTCCATATGCTTAGACTGGGAATGAACTCCGTATGCCTAAGTCAACACATAAAATGAGTGTGCGGGTGCTCAGTCGGCCAGAGAGGTGGGATGCACAAGCCGGGGATCGATCGAGTCCCCCTCTGCGTGCTGTCGATCCTGCTACTGCAACCCTCATTTTGGTCTGATCTTAGACTGGGAATGAACTCCGTATGCCTAAGCCAACCGATGAAACGAGCGGGCGGGCGGACGGGTGGGCACTACGCCGGCCAGAGAGACGGGATGCGCAAGCCGTGGATCGATAGGATGGTAGGTGGGTTTAGGCACATCTTCCTATTTTTGCATGCCAATGCCATTTTTATGGCTTGTAAATTCATACAATGGTCCCTTAAGCCTTCACCTGAAGTTTCATGGCTAGACGACTCGTTTTCTATTTTTCATGATTTTTGAAACTTTTTGCTGTTCGGGATTTTTTAAAATTTTTTCGGAAGTAGTTTGGGCCCCAAACTTGGTAGAAATGATCCTTACATTTTTGTTGGCATGCACAAAAAAAGTCAGCTAAACAATCAAAGTGTACAAGATTTTATGACCATTTGAAAAAGGTGTCCCCATTTCAGACACTTTAATGGCTACTGGCAACAAACCTGTAAAATCTCTTGCTCTTTAAGGGGGTGTGAGTTCTGGAGGTTTGATGAGGGATAGGAGGCCAACATAAGGGCCAAGTACCAGCAGCCATCGCGCATCAACCCCCCGACCCCCCCGATCGTCGAAACCCCAATACCGCCGGTCAGGTTCTCCGACGATGGTGCCCCGACGAAGAAAAATGCGGCACCAGCACATGCCCGAGCCCAGCATGTGTTGTCGTAACCCTCGGTCTGATCCGATCTTAGATTGGGAATGAACTCCGTATGCTTAGACTAGGAATGAACTCCGTATGCCTAAGTCAACCCATGAAACGAGCATGCGGGCGATCAGCCGGCCAGAGGGGCGGGATGCGCAAGCCGATGATCGGCCGGGTCCCCCTCTGCATGCTGCCGATCCTGCTGCCGCAACCCTCAGTCTGGTCCAATCTTAGTCTGGGAATGAACTCCGTATGCCTAAGCCAACCGACGAAACGAGCGGGTGGACGGGCGGGCACTACGCCGGCTAGAGAGACGTGATGCGCAAGCCGTTGATCGATAGGGTGGTAGGTGAGTTTAGGCAGATCTTCATATTTCTGTGTGCCAATGCCATTTTTATGGCTTGTAAATTAATACAATGGTCCCTTAAGCCTTCACGTGAAGTTTCATGGCAAGACGACTCGTTTTCTATTTTTCAAAATTTTGAAACTTTTTGCTGTTTGGGATTTTTTAAAATTTTTTCGGAAGGAGTTTTGGCCCCAAACTTGGTAGATGTGATCCTTGTATTTTTGTTGGCATGCACAAAAAAATTCCGCTAAAAACTCGAAGTGTACAAGATTTTGTAGCCATTTGAAAAAAGTGTCCCCATTTTAGACACTTTAATGGCTACTGGCAACAAACTTGTAAAATCTCAAATGCTCTTTAAGGGGGTGTAAGTTCTTGAGGTTTGATGAGGGATAGGGGGCCAATATGAGGGCCAAGTACCATCACCCATCGCACATCATGCGCGCACACCCAATCCCGGCCCCCCCGATCGTCGGAACCCTAATGTCGCTGGTCAGGTTCTCCGGCGATGCTCCGACGATGGTGCCCTGGCGAAAAAAAATACGACACTAGTACGTGCTCGAGCCCAGCGTGTGCTCCCGTAACCCTCCCGTCTGGGTCCATCTTAGACTGGGGAATGAAACTCCGTATGCCTAAGCCAACCAACGAAAACGAACGGGCGGACGGGCACTATGGCTCGGCTAGAAGACGGGATGCGCAGCCATGGATCGATTAGGAGTGGTAGGTGGGTTTAAGGACATCCCATATTTCTGCATGCCGATGCCATTTTTATGGCTTTTAGATTCATACAATGGTCCCTTAAGCCTTCACGTGAAGTTTCATGGCAAGACGACTCGTTTTCTATTTTTCATGATTTTCAAAAGTTTTTGTGGTTCGGAATTTTTTAAAATTTTTTCGGAAGGAGTTTTGGCGCAAAACTTGGTAGACGTGATCCTTCTATTTTTGTTGGGATGCATAAAAAAATTCAGCTAAAAACTGACTGTGTACAAGATTTTGTGACCATTTGAAAAAAGTATCCTCATTTCAGACACTTTAATGGCTACTGGCAGCAAACCTGTAAAATCTCAAATGCTCTTTAAGGGGGTGTGAGTTCTCGAGGTTTGATAAGGGATAGGGGGCCAATATAAGGGCCAAGTACCAGCACCCATCGCACATCATGTGCGCACAGCCGCCCTCGACCCCCCCGATCACCGGAACCCTAATGCCGCCGGTCAGGTTCTTTGACGATGCTCCAGCGGTGGTGCCCCGACGAAGAAAAATGCAGCACCAGCACAAGCCCAAGCCCAACATGTGCTGTCGTAACCCTTGGTCTGGTCCGATCTTAGACTGGAAATGAACTCCGCATGCCTAAGTCAACCCAAAAATGAGCGTCGCGGGCGCTCAGCCGGCCAGAGGGGCGGGATGCGCAAGCTTAGGATCGATCGTGTCCCCCTCTGCGTGCTGTCGATCCTGCTACCGCAACCCTTGATCATTTTTGATCTTAGACCGGGAATGAACTCCGTATGCCTAAGCCAATCGACGAAACGAGCGAGCAGGCACTACGCCCACCAGAGAGACGGGATGCGCAAGTCGTGAATCGATAGGGTGGTAGGTGGGTTTTGGCACATCTTCATATTTCTACATGCCGATGCCATTTTTATGGCTTGTAAATTCATACAATGGTCCCTTAAGCATTGATGTGAAGTTTCATGGCAAGACGACTCATTTTCTATTTTTCACGATTTTTGAAACTTTTTGCGGTTCGAGATTTTTTAAGATTTTTTTGGAAGGATTTTTGGCCCCAAACTTGGTAGACTTGATCCCTGTATTTTTGTTGGCATGCATAAAAAAATTCAGCTAAAAACTCGAAGTGTACAAGATTTTGTGACCATTTGAAAAAAGTGTCCCCATTTCAGACACTTTAATGGCTACAGGCAGCAAACCTGTAAAATCTCAAATGCTCTTTAAGGGGGTGTGAGTTCTTGAGGTTTGATGAGGGATAGGGGGCCAATATAAGGGCCAAGTACCAGCACCCATCGCACATCATGTACGCACACCACCCTCGGTCCCGCCGATCGTCGAAACCCTAATGCCGTTGGTCAGGTTCTCCGGTGATGCTCCGATGATGGTGCCTCAACAAAGAAAAATACGACACCAGCACATGCTCGAGCCCAGCATGTGCTGTCGCAACCCTCAGTCTGGTCCGATCTTAGATAGGGAAAGAACTCCGTATGCCTAAGCCAACTGACGAAAGGAGCGGGCGGACGGGCGGGCAGGCACAACGCCGACCAAAGAGATGGGATGCGCAAGCCGTGGATCGATAGGGTGGTAGGTGGGTTTAGACATATCTTCATATTTCTACATGCCAATGCCATTTTTATGGCTTGTAAATTCATACAATGGTGCCTTAAGCCTTCACGTCAAGTTTCATGGAAAGAGGGCTCGTTTTCTATTTTTCACGATTTTCAAAAATTTTTACGGTTTGGGATTTTTTAAAATTTTATCAGAAGGAGTTTTGGTCCCAAACTTGGTAGACATGATCCTTGTAATTTTGTTGGCATGCACAAAAAAATTCAGCTAAAAACTTGAAGTGTACAAGATTTTGTGACCATTTGAAAAAAGTGTCCCCATTTTAGACACTTTAATGGCTACTGGCAGCAAACCTGTAAAATCTGAAATGCTTTTAAGGGGGTGTGAGTTCTCAAGGTTTGATGAGGGATAGGGGGCCAATATAAGGGCCAAGTACCAGCACCCATCGCACATTATGTGCGCACACCACCCCCGGCCCCCCCGATCGTTGAAACCCTAATGCCATCGGTCAGGTTCTCCGACGATGCTCCGACGATGGTAACTCGGCGAAGAAAAATGCAGCACCAGCACATGCTCGAGCCCAGTATGTGCTGCCACAACCCTCAGTCTGGTCCGATCTTAGACTAGGAATGAACTCTGTATGCTTAAGCTAACCGACGAAACGAGCGGGCGGGCGGGCGGACACAACGTCGACCAGAGAGACGGGATGCGCAAGCCGTGGATCAATAGGGTGGTAGGTGGGTTTAGGCACATCTTCATATTTCTACGTGCCAATGCCATTTTTATGGCTTGTAAATTCATACAATGGTGCTTAAGCCTTCACGTCAAGTTTCATGGCAAGACGACTCGTTTTCTACCTTTCACAATTTTTGAAACTTTTTGCTGTCTGGGATTTTTTAAAATTTTTTCGAAAGGAGTGTTGGCCCCAAACTTGGTAGATGTGATCCTTGTAATTTTTTTGGCATGCACAAAAAAATTCAGCTAAAAACTTGTAGTGTACAAGATTTTGTGACCATTTGAAAAAAGTGTCCCCATTTCAGACACTTTAATGGCTACTGGCAGCAAACCTGTAAAATCTCAAATGCTGTTTAAGAGGGTGTGAGTTCTCGAGGTTTGATGAGGGATAGGGGGCCAATATAAGGGCCAGGTACCAGCACCCATCGTACATCATATGCGTATACCCCCCCCGGCCCCCTGATCGTCGGAACCCCAATGCCATCGGTCAGGTTCTCCGGCGATGGTCCTACGATGGTGCCTCGACGAAGAAAAATGCGGCACCAGCACATGCCCGAGCCCAGCATGTGCTGCCACAACCCTTGGTCTGGTCCGATCATAGACTGGGAATGAACTTTGTATGCTTAGACTGGGAATGAACTCCGTATGCCTAAGTCAACCCACGAAACGAGCGTGCGGGTGCTCAACTGGCCAGAGGGGCGAGATGCGCAAGCCGGGGATCGGTTGGGTCCCCCTCTGTGAGCTGTCGATCCTGCGACCGCAACCCTCAATTTGGTCTGATCTTAGACTGGAAATGAACTCCGTATGCCTAAGCCAGCTAACAAAATGAGCAGACGGGTGGACGGGCGGGCATTACGTCGGCTAGAGAGACGGGATGCGCAAGCCATGGATCGATAGGGTGGTAGGTGAGCTTAGGCACATCTTCATATTTCTACGTGCAAATGCCATATGTATGGCTTGTAAATTCATACAATGGTCCCTTAAGCCTTCACACGAATTTTCATGGCAAGACGACTCGTTTTCTATTTTTCACAATTTTTGAAACTTTTTGTGGTTCAGGATCTTTTAAAATTTTTTCAGAAGGAGTTTTAGCCCCAAACCTGGTAGACGTGATCCTTGTATTTTTGTTGGCATGCACAAAAAAATTCAGCTAAAAACTCGAAGTGTACAAGATTTTGTGAGCATTTGAAAAAAGTGTCCTCATTTCAAACACTTTAATGGCTACTGGCAGCAAACCTGTAAAATCTCAAATGCTCTTTAAGGGGGTGTGAGTTCTCGAGGTTTGATGAGGGATAGGGGGCCAATATAAGGGCCAAGTACCAGCACCCATCGCACATCATGTGCGCACACCCCCGCCGGCCCCCCGATCGCCGGAACCCTAATGCCGCTGGCAAGGTTCTACGGTGATGCTTCGACGATGGTGCCTCGACGAAGAAAAATACGGCACCAGCACATGCCTGAGCCCAGCATGCGCTTCCACAACCCTCGGTCTGATCCGATCTTAGACTGGGAATGAACTTCGTATGCCTAAGCCAACCGATGAAATGAGCAGGCGGGTGGGCGGGCATTACATCGACTAAAGAGGCGAGATGCGCAAGCGTGGATTGATAGGGTGGTAGGTGGGTTTAGGCACATCTTCATATTTCTGCATGCCAATGCCATTTTTATGGCTTGTAAATTCATACAATGGTCCCTTAAGCCCTCATGTGATGTTTCATGGCAAGAAGTCTCATTTTCTATTTTTTACAATTTTTGAAACTTTTTACGGTTCAGGATTTTTTAAATTTTTTTCGGAAGGAGTTTTGGCCCCAAACTTGGTAGACGTAATCCTTGTATTTTTGTTGGCATGCACAAAAAGAATCAGCTAAAAACTCGAAGTGTACAAGATTTTGTGACCATTTGAAAAAGTGTCCCCATTTCAGACACTTTAATGGCTACTGGCAGCAAACCTTTAAAATCTCAAATGCTCTTTAAGGGGGTGTGCATTCTCAAGGTTTGATGAGGGATAGGGGCCAAATATAAGGGCCAAGTACCAGCACCCATCGTACATCATGTGCGCACACCCCCCGGCCCCCCAGATCGTTGGAACCCCAATGCCACCGGTCAGGTTCTCCAACGATGCTCCAGTGATGGTGCCCCGACGAAGAAAATTACGGCACCAGCTCATGCCCGAGCCCAGTATGTGCTGCCACAACCCTCAATCCAGTTCGATCTTAGACTAGGAATGAGCTCCATATGCCTAAGCCAACCGACAAAACGAGCGGGCGGGTGGGCGGGCGGGCACTACGTCGACCAGAGAGACAAGATGCACAAGCCGTGGATCGATAGGGTGGTAGGTGGGTTTTGGCACATCTTCATATTTCTGGGTGCCAATGCCATTTTTATGGCTTCTAAATTCATACAATGGTCCTTTAAGACCTCACGTGATGTTTTATGGCAAGAAGACTCGTTTTCTATTTTTCACGATTTTTGAAACTTTTTGTGGTTCGAGATTTTTTGAAATTTTTTCGGAAAGAGTTTTGGCCCTAAACTTGGTAGACGTGATCCTTGTATTTTTGTTGGCATGCATAAAAAAATTCAGTAAAAAAGTCGAAGTATATAAGATTTTGTGACCATTTGAAAAAGGTGTCCCCATTTCAGACACTTTAACGGCTATTGGCAGCAAACCTGTAAAATCACAAATGCTCTTTAAGGGGGTGTGACTTCTCGAGTTTGATGAGGGATAGGGGTCCAATATAAGGGCCAAGTACTAGCAACCATCACACATCATGTGCGCACACCCCCCGGCCCCCCCGATCATCGAAACCCTAATGCCGCCGATCAGGTTCTCTGATGATTATCAGACGATCGTGCCCCGACGAAGAAAAATGCAACACCAACACATGCCCGAGCCCGGCATATGCTGCCCTAACCCTCTGTCCGATCCGATCTTAGACTGGGAATGAACTCCGTATACATAAGCCAACCAACAGAACGAGCGGGCGGGCGGGCATGTAGGCACTACGCCGGCCAGAGAGACGAGATGCGCAAGCCGTGGATCGATAGGGTGGTAGGTGGGTTTAGGCATATCTTCATATTTCTACGTGCCAATGCCATTTTTCTGGCTTGTAAATTAATACAAAGTTCCCTTAAGCCTTCACCAGAAGTTTCATGGCAAGACAACTCGTTTTCTATTTTTCACGATTTCAAAAAATTTCAAGAATGGTCCCTTAAGCCTTCACGCGAAGTTTCATGGCAAGACGACTCGTTTCCTATTTTTCACGATTTTTGAAACTTTTTGCAGTTCGGGATTTTTTAAAATTTTTTCGAAAGGATTTTGGCCCCAAACTTGGTAGACGTGATCCTTGTATTTTTGTTGGCATGCACAAAAAAATTCAGCTAAAAACTCGAAGTGTACAAGATTTTGTGACCATTTGAAAAAAGTGTCCCCATTTCAGACACTTTAATGGCTACTGGCAGCAAACCTGTAAAATCTCAAATGCTCTTTAAGGGGGTGTGAGTTCTCGAGGTTTGATGAGGGATAGGGGGCCAATATAAGGGCTAAGTACCAGCACCCATTGCACATCATGTGCGCACACCACCCCCCGACCCCCCCGATCGTCGGAACCCCAATGCTACCGGTCAGGTTCTCTAACGATTCACTAGTGATGGTGTCCCGACGAAGAAAAATGCAGCACCAGCACATGCTCGAGCCCAGCATGTGCTACCACAACCCTTGGTCTGGTCCAATCTTAGACTGGGAATGAACTCCATATGCTTAGACTGGCAATGAACTCCGTATGCCTGAGTCCACCTGCAAAATGAGCATGCGGGTGCTCAGCCGGCCAGAGGGACGGGATGCGTAAGCTGGGGATCGGCTGGGTCCCTCTCTACGTGCTGTCGATCCTACTACCCTAACCCTCAGTCCGGTCTGATCTTAGACTAGGAATTAACTCCGTATGCCTAAGCCAACCGACGAAACGAATGGGCGGGCGGGCACTACGCCAGCCAGAGAGACGGAATGTGCAAGCCGTGGATCGATAGGGAGGTAGGTGGGTTTAGGCACATCTTCATATTTCTACGCGCCAATGCCATTTTTATGGCTTGTAAATTCATACAATGGTCTCTTAAGCCTTCACGTGAAGTTTCATGGCAGGATGACTCATTTTCTTGTTTTCATGATTTTTGAAACTTTTTGCTGTTCGGGATTTTCTAAAATTTTTTTGTAAGGAGTTTTGGCCCCAAACTTGGTAGACCTGATCCTTGTATTTTTTTTGGCATGCACAAAAAAATTCAGCTAAAAACTCGAAGTGTACAAGATTTTGTGACCATTTGAAAAAAGTGTCCCCATTTCAGACACTTTAATGGCTACTGGCAGCAAACCTGTAAAATCTCAAATGCTCTTTAATGGGGTGTGAGTTCTCGAGGTGTGATGAGAGATAGGGGCCCAATATAAGGGCCAAGTTCCAGCACCCATCGCACATCATGTGCGCACACCTCCCGGCTCCCCCGATCGCCGGAACCCCAATGCCGCCGGTCAGGTTCTCCGACGATGGTGCCCCGACGAAGAAAAATATGGCACCAGCACATGCCAGAGCCCAGCATGTGCTGCCACAACCCTCGTTCCGGTCCGATCTTAGACTGGGAATGAACTCTGTATGCCTAAGCCAACCGATGAAACAAGCGGGCGAACAGGCGGGCGGGCACTACGTCGGCCAGAAAGATGGGATGCACAAGCCGTGGATCGATAGGGTGGTAGGTGGGTTTAGGCATATCTTCATATTTCTATGTGCCAATGCCATTTTAATGGCTTGTAAATTCATACAATGGTCCCTTAAGCCTTCACATAAAGTTTCATGGCAAGACGACTCGTTTTCTATTTTTCACGATTTTTGAAACTTTTTACGGTTCGAGATTTTTTAAAATTTTTTCGGAAGGAGTTTGGCCCCAAACTTGGTAGGCATGATCCTTGTATTATTGTTGGCATTTACAAAAAAATTCAGCTTAAAACTCAAAGTGTACAAGATTTTGTGACCATTCGAAAAAAGTGTCCCCATTTTAGACACTTTATTGGCTACTAGCAGCAAACCTGTAAAATCTCAAATGCTCTTTAAGGGGGTGTGAGTTCTTGAGGTTTGATGAGGGATAGGGGGCCAATATATGGGCCAAGTACAAGCACCCATCACACATCATGCGCGCACACCCCCCCGACCCCCCGATCGTCGGAACCGTAATTCTTCCGGTCAGGTTCTCCGACGATGCTCCGGCGATGGTGCCCCGACGAGGAAAAATGTGGCACCAGCACATGCCCGAGCCCAGCATGTGCTGCCGCAACCCTCAGTCTGCTTCGATCTTAGACTGGGAATGAACTCTGTATGCGTAGACTGGGAATGAACTTCGTATGCCTAAGTCAACCCACGAAACGAACGTGTGGGCTCTCAGTCAGCCAGAGGGGCGGGATGCAAAATTCGGGGATCAATCGGGCCCACCTCTGCGTGCTGCCGATCCTGCTACCGCAACCCTCGGTCTGGTCAGATCTTAGACTGGGAATGAACTCTGCATGCCTAGGCCAACCGATGAAACGAGCGAACGGGCGGGCGGGCAGTCACTACGCCGGCCAAAGAGACAGGATGCACAAGCCGTGGATCGATAGGGTGGTAGGTGGGTTTAGGTAAATCTTCATATTTTTGCATGCCAATGCCATTTTTATGGCTTGTAAATTCATACAATGGTCCCTTAAGCCTTCACATGAAGTTTCATGGCAAGATGACTTGTTTTCTATTTTTCACAATTTTTGAAACATTTTACGGTTCGAGATTTTTTAAAATTTTTTTGAAAGGAGTTTGGCCCCAAACTTGGTAGACGTGATCCTTGTATTTTTGTTGGCATGCACAAAAAAATTCAGCTAAAAACTCGAAGTGTACAAGATTTTGTGACCATTTGAACAAAGTGTCCCCATTTCAGACACTTTAATGGCTACTGCTAGCAAACCTATAAAATCTCAAATGCTCTTTAAGGGGGTGTGAGTTCTCAAGGTTTGATGAGGGATAGGGGGCCAATATAAGGGCCAAGTACCAGCACCCATCGCACATCATGTGCGCACACCCCCCGGCCCCCCGATCGTCGGAACCCCAATGCCGCCAGTCAGGTTCTCCGACGATGCTCTGACGATGGTGCCCCGACGAAGAAAAATATGGCACCAGCTCATCCCCGGGCCCAGCATGTGCTGCCGTAACCCTCGGTACGATCTGATCTTAGACTGGGAATGAACTCAGTATGCCTAAGTCCAACCACAAAATGAGCGTACGGGCACTCAATCGACCAAAGGGGCGAGATGCGTAAGCCGAGGATCAGTCGGGTCCCCCTCTACGTGCTGTCGATCCTACTGTCGCAACCCTCGATTCGGTCTGATCTTAGACTGGGAATGAACTCCGTATGCCTAATCCAACCGACGAAATGAGCGAGCGAACGAGCGGGCGGGCACTATGCCGATCGAGAGACGGGATGCGCAAGCCGTGGATCGATAGGGTGGCAGGTGGGTTTAGGCACATTTTCATATTTCTGTGTGCCAATGCCATTTTTATGGCTTGTAAATTAATGCAATGGTCTCTTAAGCCTTCACGTGAAGTTTCATGGCAAGATGACTCATTTTCTATTCTTCACAATTTTTGAAACTTTTTGTGGTTCGAGATTTTTTAAAATTTTTTCATAAGGAGTTTTGGCCCCAAACTTGGTAGACATGATCATTGTATTTTTGTTGGAATGCATAAAAAAATCAGCTAAAAACTCGAAGTGTATAAGATTTTGTGACCATTTGAAAAAAGTGTCCCCATTTCAGACACTTTAATGGCTACTGGCAGCAAACCTGTAAAATCTCAAATGCTCTTTAAGGGGGTGTGAGTTCTCGAGGTTCGATGAGGGATAGGGGGCCAATATAAGGGCCAAGTACCAGCACCAATCGTACATCATGTGTGCACACCCCTTGGGCCCCCGATCGTCGGAACCCTAATGTCGCTGATTAGGTTCTCCAACGATGATCCGGTGATGGTGCCCTGACGAAGAAAAATGCGGCACCAGCACATGCCCGACCTAGCATGTGCTTCCGCAACCCTCAGACCGGTCCGATCATAGACTGGGAATGAACTCCATATGTTTAGGCTGGGAATGAACTCCGTATGCCTAAGTCAACCCACGGAACGAGCGGGCGGGCGCTCAGTCGGCCAGAGGGGCGTGATGCGTAAGTCAAGGATTGGCCGGGTCCGCTTCTGCGTGCTATCGATCCTGCTGCCGCAACCCTCAGTCTGATATGATCTTAGACTGGGAATGAATGCCCTATGCGTAAGCGAACCGACGAAAGTAGCGGGTGGGCAGATGGGCAGGCACAACGTCGGCTAGAGAGACGGGATGCGCAAGCCATGGATCGATAGGGTGGTAGGTGGGTTTAGGCACATCTTCATATTTCTGCGTGCTAATGCCATTTTTATGGCTTGAAAATTCATACAATGGGCCCTTAAGCCTTCACGTAAAGTTTCATGGCAAGACGACTCATGTTTTATTTTTCACAATTTTCCAAACTTTTTTCAGTTTGGGATTTTTGAAAATTTTTTCGATAGGAGTTTTGGCCCCAAACTTGGTAGAAGTGATCCTTGTATTTTTGTTAGCATGCACAAAAAAAATTCAGCTAAAAACTTGAAGTGTACAAGATTTTGTGACCTTTTGAAAAAAGTGTCCCCATTTGAGACACTTTAATGGCTACTGGCAGCAAACCTGTAAAATGTCAAATGCTCTTTAAGGGGGTGTGAGCTCTCGAGGTTTGATGAGGGATAGGGGGCCAATATAAGGGCCAAGTACCAGCACCCATCACATATCATGTGCACACACCCCCTGGCCCCCCCGATCGATGGAACCCCAATGCTACCGGTTAGGTTCTTCGACGATGCTCCGGCGATGGTACCCAACGAAGAAAAATGTGGCACCAGTACATGCCCGGGCCCAGTATGTGCTATCGCAACCCTCAGTCCGGTCCGATCTTAGACTGCGAATGAACTCCGTATGCCTAAGCCGACGGATGAAACGAGCGAGCGGGCGGGCGAGCGAGTACTATGCCGGCCAGAGAGACGGGATGCGCAAGCTAAGGATCGATAAGGTGGTAGGTGGGTTTAAGCACATCTTCATATTTCTATGTGCCAATGCCATTTTATGGCTTGTAAATTCGTAGAATGGTCCCTTAAGCCTTCACGCGAAGTTTCATGGCAAGACGACTCGTTTTCTATTTTTCACGATTTTTGAAACTTTTGGCGGTTTGGGATTTTTTTAAATTTTTTCGAAAGGATTTTGGCCCCAAACTTGGTAGACATGATCCTTGTATTTTTGTTGGCATGCACAAAAAAATTCAGCTAAAAACTCGAAGTGTACAAGATTTTGAGACCATTTGAAAAAAGTGTCCCCATTTCAGACACTTTAATGGCTACTGGTAGCAAACCTGTAAAATCTCAAATGCTCTTTAACAGGGTGTGAGTTATCGAGCTTTGATGAGGGATAGGGGGCAAATATAAGGGCCAAGTACCAGCACCCATCGCACATCATGTGCGCACACCCCCCGGCCCCCCGATCACTGGAACCCCAATGCCGTCGGTTAAGTTCTCTGGCAATGCTCCGACGATGGTGCCCCGACGAAGAAAAATGCGTCACCAGCACATGCCCGAACCCAGCATGTGCTGTCGCAACCCTCAGTTCGGTCCGATCTAAGACTGGGAATGAACTCCGTATGCCTAAGCCAACCGATGAAACGACCAGACGGGCGGGAGGGCAGGCACTACACCGGCCAGAGAGACGGGATGCGCAAGCCGTGGATCGATAAGGTGGTTGGTGGGTTTAGGCACATCTTCATATTTCTGCATGCCAATGCCATTTTTATGGCTTGTAAATTCATACAATGGTCCCTTAAGCCTTCACGTGAAGTTTCATGGCAAGACGACTCATTTTCTATTTTTCACGATTTTCAAAACTTTTTACGGATCGAGATTTTTTAAAATTTTTTCAGAAGGATTTTTGGCCCCAAACTTGGTAGACATGATCCTTGTACAAGATTTTGTGACCATTTGAAAAAAAGTGTCCCCATTTCATACACTTTAATGGCTACTGGCAGCAAACCTATAAAATCTCAAATGCTCTTTACGGGGGTGTGAGTTGTCGAGGTTTAATAAGGGATAGGGGGCCAATATAAGTGCCAAGTACCAGCACCCATTGCAAATCATGTGCGCACACCCCCCCAGCCCCCCGATCGTCGGAACCCCAATGCCGCCAGTCAGGTTCTCCGATGATGCTCCGACGATGGTGCCCAACGAAGAAAAATGTGGCACCAGCACATGCCCGGGCCCAGCTTATGCTGTCAGAACCCTCGATCCTATCTGATCTTAGACTGGGAATGAACTCCGTATGCTTAGACTAGGAATGAACTCCGTATGCCTAAGTCAACCCATGAAACAAGCGTGCGGGCGTTTAGCCAGCTAGAGGGGCGAGATGCGTAAGCCGGGGATTGGTCGGGTCCCCCTCTGTGTGCTGGCGATCCTGCTGCCGTAACCCTCGGTTCAGTCCGATCTTAGACTGGGAATGAACTTCGTATGCCTAAGCCAACCGACGAAATGAGCGAGCG
The DNA here is from genome assembly GCF_002303985.1 of Durio zibethinus. Next base: position 13,605,324 of record NW_019167827.1, read on the forward strand.
GCCGGACGGGCACTATACCGGCCAAAGAGACAGGATGCGCAAGTCATGGATTGATAGGGTGGTAGGTGGGTTTATTCACATCTTCATATTTGTGCAAGCCAATGCCATTTTTATGGCTTGTAAATTCATGCAATGGTCCCTTAGGCCTTCACATGAAGTTTCATGGCAAGACGACTGGTTTTCTATTTTTCACGATTTTTGAAACTTTTTACGGTTCGGGATTTTTTAAAATTTTTTTGGAAGCATTTTTGGCCCCAAACTTGGTAGATGTGATCCTTGTATTTTTGTTAGCATGCCAAAAACAAATCAGCTAAAAACTCGAAGTGTACCAGATTTTGTGACCATTCAAAAAAAGTGTCCCCATTTTAGACACTTTAATGGCTACTGGCTGTAAACCTGTAAAATCTCAAATGCTCTTTAAGGGGGTGTGAGTTCTGGAGGTTTCATGAGGGATAGAGGGCCAATATAAGGGCCAAGTGCCAGCACCCATCGCACATCAAGTGCACACACACCCCCCCGACCCCCCCGATCGTCGGAACCCCAATGCCATCGGTCAGGTTCTCCGGCGATGCTCCAGCGATGGTGCCCCGACGAAGAAAAATGCAGCACCAGCACATGCCCAAGCCTAGCATGTGCTGCCGCAACCCTCGGTCCAATCCGATCTTAGATTGGGAATGAACTTCGTATGCCTAAGTCAACCCATGAAATGAGCGTGCGGGCGCTCAGCCGGCCACAGGGGCGGGATGCGCAAGCCGGGGATCAGTCGGGTCCCCCTTTGCGTGCTGTCGATCCTGCTATTGCAACCCTCGGTCTGGTCTAATCTTAGACTGGGAATGAACTCCGTATGCCTAAGCCAACCGACGAAACGAGCGGGTGAGCACTACGAAGGCCATAGAGACGAGATGCACAAGTCGTGGATCGGTAGGGTGGTAGGTGGGTTTAGGCACATCTTCATATTTTTGCGTGGCAATGCCATTTTTATGGCTTGTAAATTCAAACAATGGTCCCTTAAGCCTTCACGTGAAGTTTCATGGCAAGACAACTCGTTTTCTATTTTTCACGATTTTTGAAATTTTTGCTGTTCGGGATTTTTTAAAATTTTTTTGGAAGGAGTTTTCACCCCATACTTGGTAGATGTGATCCTTGTATTTTTGTTGGCATGCACAAAAAAATTCAGCTAAAAACTTGAAGTGTACAAGATTTTGTGACCATTTGAAAAAAGTGTCCCCATTTCAAAAACTTTAATGGCTACTGGCAGCAAACCTGTAAAATCTCAAATGCTTTTTAAGGGGGTGTGAGTTCTCAAGGTTTAATGAGGGATAGGGGGCCAATATAAGGGCCAAGTACCAGCACCCATCGCACATCATGTGCGCACACCCCCCCGGCCCCCCGATCGTCGGAACCCCAAAGGTGCCGGCAAGGTTCTCCGACGATGGTGCCCCGACGAAGAAAAATACGACACAGCACATGCTCGATCCCAGCATCTGCTGCCGCAATGCTCGGTCGGGTTTGATCTTAGACTAGGAAAGCACTCCGTATGCTCAACCGACCAGAGGGGAAGGATGCGCAAGCCGGGGATCAATCGGGTCCCCCTCTGCGTGCTGTCGATCCTACTGTCGCAACCCTCGGTCCGGTTCGATCTTAGTCTATGAATGAACCCCGTATGCCTAAGCCAACAGATGAAACGAGCGGATGGGTGGGCGGGCACTACGCCAGCCAGAGAGATGGGATACGCAAGCCGTGGATCGATAGGGTGGTAGGTGGGTTTAGGCACATCTTAATATTTCTACGTGCCAATGCCATTTTTATGGCTTGTAAATTCATGCAATGGTCCCTTAAGCCTTCACGTGAAGTTTCATGGCAAGACGACTCCTTTTCTTTTTTTTCACGATTTTCAAAAATTTTTACGGTTTAAGATTTTTTAAATTTTTTTTGGATGGAGTTTTCGCCTCAAACTTGGTAGACGTGATCCTTTTATTTCTGTTCGCACGCATAAAAAAATCAGCTAAAAACTTAAAGTGTACAAGATTTTGTTGCCATTTGAAAAAAATGTCCCTATTTCAGATACTTTAATGGCTACTGGCAGCAAACATGTAATATCTCAAATGCTCTTTAAGGGGGTATGAGTTCTCGAGGTTTGATGAGGGATAGGGGGCCAATATAAGGGCCAAGTACCAGCACCCATCGCACATCATGTGCGCACTTCCCCCCGGCCCCCTGATCGTCGGAACCCCAATGCCGTCGGTCAGGTTCTCCGATGATGCTCCGACGATGGTGCCCCGACGAAGAAAAATGTGGCACTAGCACATGCCCGAGCCCAGCATGTGCTGTCGCAACCCTCAGTCCGGTCTGATCTTAGATTGGGAATGAACTCCGTATGCTTAGACTGGGAATGAACTCCATATGCCTAAGTCAACCCACGAAACGAGTGAGCGGGCACTCAGCCGGCCAGAGAGACGGGATGCGCAAGCCGTGGATCGATAGGGTGGTAGGTGGGTTTAGGCACATCTTCATATTTCTGTGTGCCAATGCCATTTTTATGGCTTGTAAATTCATACAATGGTCCCTTAAGCCTTCACGTGAAGTTTCATGGTAAGACGACTCATTTTCTATTTTTCACGATTTTTGAAACTTTTTACGGTTCGGGATTTTTTAAAATTTTTTCAAAAAGATTTTTGGCCCAAACTTGGTAGACGTAATCCTTGTATTTTTGTTGGTATGCATAAAAAAATTCAGCTAAAAACTCGAAGTGTACAAGATTTTATGACCATTCGAAAAAAGTGTGCCCATTTCAGACACTTTAATGGCTACTGGCAGCAAACCTATAAAATCTCAAATGCTCTTTAAGTGGGTGTGAGTTCTTGAGGTTTGATGATGGATAGGGGGCCAATATAAGGGCCAACTACCAGCACCCATCGCACAACATGTGCGCACACCCCCCCTCGGCCCCCCCGATTGTCGGAACCCCAATGCCGCCAGTCAGGTTCTCCAGTGATGCTCCGGCAATGGTGCCCCAGTGAAGAAAAATGTGGCACCAGCATATGCCTGAGACCAGTATGTGCTGCTGCAACCCTCGGTCCGATCCGATCTGAGACTGGGAATGAACTTCGTATGCCTAAGTCAACCCACGAAACGAGCGTGCGGGCACTCAGAAAGCCAAAGGGGTGGGATGCGCAAGCCGGGGATCAGTTGGTCCCCTTCTACGTGCTACCGATCCTACTACCACAAATGTAGGTCCGATCCAATCTGAGACTGGGAATGAACTCTGTATGCCTAACCCAACCGATGAAACGAGCGGGTGAACGGGCGGGCGGGCACTACACCGGCCAGAGAGACGGGATGCGCAAGCCGTGGATCGATAGGGGGTAGGTGGGTTTAGGCACATCTTCATATTTCTACGTGCCAATGCCATTTTTATGGCTTGTAAACTCATACAATGGTCCCTTAAGCCTTCATGTGAAGTTTCATGGCAAGACTACTCGTTTTCTATTTTTCACGATTTTCAAAACTTTTTACGGATCGAGATATTTTAAAATTTTTTCGGAAGGAGTTTTGGCCCCAAACTTGGTGGACGTGATCCTTGTATTTTTGTTGGCATGCACAGAAGAATTCAGCTAAAAACTCGAAGTGTACAAGATTTTCTGACCATTTGAAAAAAGTGTCCCCATTTCAGAAACTTTAATGGCTACTGGCAGTAAACCTGTAAAATCACAAATGCTCTTTAAGGGGTGTGAGTTCTCGAGGTTTGATGAGGGATAGGGGCCAATATAAGGGCCAAGTACCAGCACCATCGCACGTCATGTGCGCACACCCCCCGATCGTCGGAACCCCAATGCCGTCGGTCAGGTTCTCCCGCGATGCTCTGACAATGGTACCCCGATGAAGAAAAATGTGGCACCAGCACATGCCCGAGCCCAACATGTGCTGTCGTAACCCTCGGTCCAATCCGATCTTAGACTGGGAATGAACTCCGTATGCTTAAACTGAGAATGAACTCCGTATGCCTAAGTCAACCCATGAAACAAGTGTGCGAGCGTTCAGCCGGCCAGAGGGGCAGGATGCGCAAGCCGGGGATCGCTCAGGTTCCCCTCTACGTGCTACCGATCCTGCAGCCGCAACCCTCGATCCAATCTGACCTTAGACTGGGAATGAACTCCGTATGCCTAAGCCAACCGATGAAACAAGCGAGCGGACGGGCGGGCGGGCACTACGTCGGCCAGAGAGACGGGATGCGCAAGCCGTGGATCAATAGGGTGGTAGGTGGGTTTAGCCACATCTTCACATTTCTGCATGCCAATGCCATTCTTATGGCTTGTAAATTCATACAATGGTCCCTTAAGCCTTCACGTGAAGTTTCATGGCAAGATGTCTCGTTTTCTATTTTTCATGATTTTTGAAACTTTTTACGGTTCGAGATTTTTTAAAGTTTTTTCGGAAAGAGTTTTGGCCCCAAACTTGGTAGACGTGATCCTTGTATTTTTTTTGGCATGCACAAAAAAATTCAGCTAAAAAGTCGAAGTGTACAAGATTTTGTGACCATTTGAAAAAAGTGTCCCCATTTCGGACACTTAATGGCTACTGATAGCAAACCTGTAAAATCTCAAATGCTCTTTAAGGGGGTGTGAGTTCTCAAGGTTTGATGAGGGATAGGGGGCCAATATAAGGGCTAAGTACCAGCACCCATCGCACATCATGTGCGTACACCCCCTGGCCCCCCCGATCGTCGGAACCCCAATGCCGTCGGTCAGGTTCTCCGGCGATGCTCTGGCGATGGTGCCCCGACGCTAAAAAATACGACACCAGCACATGCTCGAGCCCAGCATGTGCTGTCGTAACCCTCGGTCCGGTCCGATCTTAAACTGGGAATGAACTCTATATGCCTAACTAAACCCACGAAACGAGCGTACGGGCATTCAGCCGGCCAGAGCGGTGGGATGCGCAAGCCGAGGATCGATCGGGTCCCCCTCTGTGTGCTATGGATCCGGCTGCCGCAAGCCTCGATCCGGTCCAATCTTAGACTGGGAATGAACTCCGTATGCCTAAGCCAACCGACAAAATGAGCAGGCGGGTTGGCGGGCGGGCACTACGCCGGCCAGAAAGACGGGATGCGCAGGCCGTGTATCGATAGGGTGGTACGTGGGTTTAGGCACATCTTCATATTTTTGCACGCCAATGCCATTTTTATGGCTTGTAAATTCACACAATGGTCCCTTAAGCCTTCACGTGAAGTTTAATGGCAAGACGACTCGTTTTCTATATTTCAAGAATTTGGAAACTTTTTACAGTTCGGGATTTTTTAAACTTTTTTTGAAAGAGTTTTGGCCCCAACCTTGGTAGACGTGATCCTTGTATTTTTGTTGGCATGCACAAAAAAATTCAGATAAAAACTCGAAGTGTACACGATTTTGTGACCATTTGAAAAAAGTGTCCCCAATTCAGACACTTTAACGGCTACTGGCAGCAAACCTGTAAAATCTCAAATGCTCTTTAAGGGGGTGTGAGTTCTTGGGTTTGACGAGGGATAGGGGGCCAATATGAGGGCCAAGTACCAGCACCCATCGCACATCATGTGCGCACACCCCTCGGCCCCCTCGATCGTCGAAACCCCAATGCCGTCGGTCAGGTTCTCCGGTGATGCTTTGATGATAGTGCCCCGATGAAGAAAAATGCGGCACCAGCACATGCTCGAGTCCAGCATCTGCTACCGTAACCCTCGGTCCGATCTGATCTTTGACTGGGAATGAACTCCGTATGCTTAGACTGGGAATGAACTCCATATGCCTAAGTCAACCCACGAAACGAGCGTACGGGATGCGCAAGTCGGGGATCGGTCGAGTCCCCCTCTGTATGTTGTCGATCCTGCTGCCGCAACCCTCTGTCTGGTCTGATCTTACACTGGGAATGAACTCCGTATGCCTAACCCAACCGACGAAACGAATGGGCGGGCGGGCGGGCAGGCACTATGCCGGCCAGCGAGACGGGATGCGCAAGCCGTGGATCGATAGGGTGGTAGGTGGGTTTAGGCACATCTTTATATTTCTGCATGCCAATACCATTTTTATGGCTTGTAAATTCATACAATGGTCCCTTAAGCCTTCGCGTCGAGTTTCATGGCAAGACAACTCATTTTCTATTTTTCACGATTTTTGAAACTTTTTGCGGTTTATTATTTTTTAAAATTTTTTTGGAAGGAGTTTTGGCCCCAAACTTGGTAGACATGATCCTTGTATTTTTGTTGGCATGCACAAAAAAATTCAGCTAGAAACTCGAAGTGTACAAGATTTTGTGACCATTTGAAAAAAGTGTCCCCATTTCAAACATTTTAATGGCTACTGGCAGCAAACCTGTAAAATCTCAAATGCTCTTTAAGCGGATGTGAGTTCTCAAGGTTTGATGAGGGATAGGGGGCCAATATAAGGGCCAAGTACCAGCACCCATCGCACATCATGTGCGCACACCCCCCTCAGCCCACCGATCGCCAGAACCCCAATGCCGTCGGTACTCCAATGTCGTCGGTTAGGTTCTCCGACGATGCTCCGACGATGGTGCCTCAGTGAAGAAAAATGTGGCACCAACACAAGCCTGAGCCCAGTATGTGCTGTCTTAACCCTCGGTCCAGTCCGATCTTTGACTGGGAATGAACTCGTATGCTTAGACTGGGAATGAACTCCGTATGCCTAAGTCAACCCACGAAATGAGTGTGCGGGTGCTCAGCCGGCCAGTGGGGTGGGATGCGCATGCCAGGGATCGGCTGGGTCCCCCTCTGTGTGCTGTTGATCCTGGTGCTGTAACCCTTAGTCCGATCCGATCTTAGACTAGGAATGAACTCCATATGCCTAAGCCAACCGACGAAACGAGCGGACGGGCAGGCGGGCAGGCATTACGTCGACTAGAGAGATGGGATGCATAAGCCATGGATTGATAGGGTGGTAGGTGGGTTTAGGCACATCTTCATATTTCTACATGCCAATGCCATTTTTATTTCATGTAAATTCATATAATGGTCCCTTAAGCCTTCATGTGAAGTTTCATGGCAAGACAACTCGTTTTCTATTTTTCATGATTTTTGAAACTTTTTACGATTCGAGATTTTTTAAACTTTTTTGGAAGGAGTTTTGGCCCCAAACTTTGTAGACATGATCTTTGTGTTATTGTTGGCATGCACAAATAAATTCAGATAAAAACTTGAAGTGTACAAGATTTTGTGACCATTTGAAAAAAGTGTCCCAATTTCAAACACTTTAATGGCTACTGGCAGCAAACCTGTAAAATCTCAAATGCTCTTTAAGGGGGTGTGAGTTCTCGAGGTTTGATGAGGGATAGGGGGCCAATATAATGGCCAAGTACCAGCACCCATCGCACATCATGTGCACACACCCCCGGCCGCCCCGATCACCGAAACCCCAATGCCGTCGGTCAGGCTCTCCGGCGATGCTCCGGTGATAGTGCCCCGACGAAGATAAATTCGACACTAGCACATGCCCGAGCCCAGCATGTGCTGTCGCAACCCTCAGTCCGATCGAATCTTAGATTGGGAATAACCTTCGTATGCTTTGACTGGGAATGAACTCCGTATGCCTAAGTCAACCCATGAAACGAGCGTACGGTCGCTCAGCGGATTCTTAATAGGCAAGTTTGACTTACAGGAGAAGAATTCTAAGAGGAGAGGGATTCTTAACGGGCAAGTTTGTATGGTTATAAATAGGGGAAATCTCTACAGGGTTAGGTATGAGAAAAAGATGTAAGAGAGTTGTAGGGTTTTGTGGGATAGCCACCCTATAGGAGTATTGGGGCTCTATGTCTTATGGGTGTGTATGCCCAACACGTGCCGATGGTGGTCGAGGCAACCGTCTGCACCAAGGGCCATCTTCTACCAATGCTCATCGAGGCATGCATGTGTCGATGGTGGTCAAGGCAAGTGCCTATTCCAAGGGCCAACTTGCCGGCCAGAGGGATAGGATGTGCAAGCCGGGGATCAGTCGGTTCCCCCTCCGCATGCTGCCAATCCTGCTACCGTAACCCTCGATCCAGTCCAATCTTAGATTAGGAATGAACTCTGTATGCCTAAGCCAACCGACTTGATTCCTTTATTAACTTTGTATAACACAAGAATTACTAACTTTTCTAATTCAACTTACTCATATAGGGCAGAATTCTTGTAAATTTTGGCAAAATCAATTCCAAGTTCAGCTTCTATCGAAGTGGACAGTGCCTCGTGGTGCGACAGGGTCCGGGCACAACGGGGCTCTCACCCTCTCCGGTGCCCCTTTCCAGGGGACTTGGGCCCGGTCCGCCGCTGAGGACGCTTCTCCAGACTACAATTCAGACGTCGATCCTGCTGTCGCAACCCTTGGTCCGGTCTGATCTTAGACTGGGAATGAACTTCGTATGCCTAAGCCAACCAATGAAACGAGCGGGCTTGCGCATTATGCCTCTTCGACTGGCTCAGCGCCCGCATGCTCATTTCGTCGGTTGACTTATTCATATTCTTTGTTTGGATCTTTGCTTTATTAGTTACTATGTCTTTAATTAACACTTTGGTGGATTCTTAACAATATTTTAAGGCTCACAACCAAAATTCAAATATTTTCATTTGAAAATTTTAGAGATTCACACCAGCAAGTCAAAGTTTTACCACCATCGGCACACGCTGGGCCCTGGTGTGGGCGGTTGCCTCGACCACCATCTGGTGCAGGCGGTTGCCTTGACCACCATCGGCACACGCTGGGCCCCGTAATCATCGAAACCCCTAATGCTGTCGGTTAGGTTCTCTGATGATGCTCTGATGAAGGTACCCCAGGCGAAAAAAAGTGGCACCAGGTGCCGACGAAGTCCTAAAAGTAACATCCGCCGATCCTTGGTCGGCATCGTTTATGGTTGAGACTAGGACGGTATCATTGAATGACCAGGCTTCCCATTATGATATTTACACCTTTGATTTGGGATGTGTTCTTCTTATTTCTGCGTGCCAATTTCATTTTTATGGCTTGTAAATTCATACAATGGTCCCTTAAGCCTTCACGTGAGTTCTTGAGGTTTGTTGAGGGATTGATCTCTAAAGTTATCTCCTAAGTGGTAAAATAGTTTCCAAGGCTCTCTTGTCTTTGTAGAATGATTTCTAATTCATCCTGTCAATAACAAACAAGTTGTCTCTAGAACATAGCTTATGAAAAAACGCAAAAGCCACAAAAAAGAAAAAATGTAAATTTCTACTATATTTTTATTTTAATAGCTTAGATAGCCTGAATATATGATATTAAACATGTCTAAATGGTTGAACTTCAAATAATTAATACAATTCGAAAAATTATCAATTTCAAATTGTTATGACTTTTTATTTTGTCATAAAACAAATGTTTTTGTTCATATAAGTTTGTTTGAAATAAAATAATATGATAATATTATATTATATTATAATATTAAATAATAATTATTATAATATTATTATTATTTTTAATATTTAATAATTAAATATTATATTAAATTAGTATAATTTGGTGCCCTAGTGAAGAAAAATACGGCACCAGCACATGCTCGAGCCCAGCACGTGCTACCGCAACCCTCAGACCGGTCTGAGCTTAGACTGGGAATAAACTCTGTATGCTTAGACTGGGAATGAACTCCGTATGCCTAAGTCAACCCACAAAACGAGCGACCAGAGGGGTGGGATGCCGAAGTCGGGGATCGACCGGGTCCCCCTCCGTGTGCTACCGATCCTGCTGCCACAACCCTCGGTCTGGTCTAATCTTACATTGGGAATGAACTCCGTATGCCTAAGCCAACCGACGAAACGAGCGAACGGGCAGGCGGGCGGGCACTACGCCGACCAGAGAGACGGGATGCGCAAGTCGTGCATCGATAGGGTGGTAGGTGGGTTTAGGTACATCTTCATATTTTTGCATGCCAATGCCACTTTTATGGCTTGTAAATTCATACAATGGTCCCTTAAGCCTTCACGTGAAGTTTCATGGCAAGACGACTCGTTTTCTATTTTTCACGATTTTCAAAACTTTTTACGGTTCAAGATTTTTTATAATTTTTTCGGAAGGAGTTTTAGCACCAAACTTGGTAGATGTGATCCTTGTATTTTTTTTGGCATTTATAAAAAAATTCAGCCAAAAACTCGAAGTGTATAAGATTTTGTGACTATTTGAAAAAAGTTTCCCCATTTCAGACACTTTAATGGCTACTGGCAGCAAACCTGTAAAATCTCAAATGCTCTTTAAGGGGGTTTGAGTTCTCGAGGTTTGATGAGAGATAGGGGGCCAATATAAGGGCCAAGTACCAGCAGCCATCGCACATCATTCGCGCACACCCCCCAGCCCCCCCGATCGTCGGAACCCCAATGACGCCGGTCAGGTTCTCCGATGATGCTCCGGCGATGGTGCCCCAGCGAAGAAAAATACGGCACCAGCACATGCCCGAGCCCAGCATGTGCTACAGAAACCCTCGGTCCAATCCGATCTTAGACTTGGAATGAACTCCGTATGCTTAGACTGGGAATGAACTCCGTATGCCTAAGTCAACCCACGAAATGAGCGTGTGGGCGTTCAGCGGGCCAGAGTGGCGGGATGCGCAAGCCGGGGATTGGTCGGGTCCCCCTCTGCGTGCCACCGATCCTGCTACCACAACCCTCAGTCTGATCCATTCTTAGACTAGGAATGAACTTCGTATGCCTAAGCCAACCGATGAAACGAGTAGACGGGCAGGCAGTACGTCGGTCAGAGAGACGGGATACGCAAGCCGTGGATCGATAGGGTGGTAGGTGGGTTTAGGCACATCTTCATATTTCTGCGTGCCAATGCCATTTTTATGGCTTGTAAATTCATACAATCGTCCCTTAAGCCTTCATGTGAAGTTTCATGGCAAGACGACTCGTTTTCTATTTTTCATTATTTTTGAAACTTTTTACTGTTCGAGATTTTTTAAAATTATTTCGGGTGGAGTTTTGGCCCTAAACTTGGTAGACGTGATCCTTTTATTTTTGTTCGTATGCACAAAAAAATTCAGCTAAAAACTCTAAGTGTACAAGATTTTGTGACCATTCGAAAAAAGTGTCCCCATTTCAAACACTTTAATGGCTACTGGTAGCAAACCTGTAGAATCTCGAATGCTCTTTAAGGGGTTGTGAGTTCTCAAGGTTTGATGAGGGATAGGGGGCCAATATAAGGGCCAAGTACCAGCACCCATCGCACATCATGTGCGCACACCCCCCCGGCCCCCCCGATCGCCGGAACCCCAATGCCGCCAGTCAGGTTCTCCGACGATGCTTCGACAATGGTGCCCCAACGATGAAAATTACGGCACCAGCACATGTCCGAGCCCAGCATGTGCTGCCGCAATCCGCGGTCCGGTCCGATCTTAGACTGGCAATGAACTCCGTATGCTTAGACTGGGAATGAACTTCGTATGCTTAAATCAACCCACGAAACGATCGTCCGGGCGCTCAGCCGGCCAGAGGGGCGGGATGCACAACTCGAGGATCGGTCGGGTCCCCCTCTATGTGTTATCGGATCTACTACCACAACCCTTGATGTGGTCTGATCTTAGACTGGGAATGAACTCCGTATCCTAAGCCAACCGATGAAACGAGCGACCGGGCGGGCACTACGCCAGCTTAGAGACGGGATGCGCAAGTCATGGATCGATAGGGTGGTAGTTGGGTTTAGGCACATCTTATATTTCTGTGTGCCAATGCCATTTTTATTGCTTGTAAATTTATACAATGGTCCCTTAAGCCTTCACGTGAAGTTTCATGGCAAGACGACTCGTTTTCTATTTTCCACAATTTTCAAAACTTTTTACGGTTTGAGATTTTTCAAAATTTTTTCGGAAGGAGTTTCAGCCCCAAACTTGGTGGACGTGATCCCTGTATTTTTTTTGGCATGCAAAAAAAAATTCAGCTAAAAACTCTAAGTTTATAAGATTTTGTGACCATTTGAAAAAAGTGTCCCCATTTTAGAGACTTTAATGGCTACTGGCAGCAAACCTGTAAAATCTCAAATGCTCTTTAAGGGGGTATGAGTTCTCGAGGTTTGGTGAGGGATAGGGGACCAATATAAGGGCCTAGTACCAGCACCCATCACACATCATGTGCGCACACCCCCCTGATCATCGAAACCCCAATGCCGTCGGCCAGGTTCTCCGATGATGCTCCGACGATGGTGCCCCGGTGAAGAAAAATGCGGCACCAGCACATGCCCGAGCCCACATGTGTTGCCGCAACCCTCGGTTCGGTCCGATCTTAGACTGGGAATGAACTCCGTATGCCTAACTCAACCCATGAAACAAGCATGCGGGCGCTCAGCTGGCCAGAGGGGCGCTATGCGTATGTCGGGGATCAGTCGGGTCCCCCTCTACCTGCTTCCAATCCTGCTACCACAACCCTTGGTCTGATTCGATCTTAGACTGGGAATGAACTCCGTATGCCTAAGCCAACCGATGAAACGAGCGGGCAGGTGGGCGGGCACTACGTCAGCCAGAGAGACGGGATGCGTAAGTCGTGGATCGATAGGGTGGTAGGTGGGTTTAGGCACATCTTCATATTTCTGCATGCCAATGCCATTTTATGGCTTGTAAATTCATACAATGGTCCCTTAAGCCTTCATGTGAAGTTTCATGGCAAGACGACTCATTTTTTATTTTTCACGATTTTAGAAACTTTTTACGGTTTGAGATTTTTTAAAATTTTTTCAGAAGGAGTTTTAGCCCCAAACTTGGTAGACATGATCCTTGTATTTTTGTTGGCATACACAAAACAATTCAGCTGAAAACTCGAAGTGTACAAGATTTTGTGACCATTTGAACAAAGTGTCCCCATTTCAGACACTTTATTGGCTACTGGCAGCAAATCTGTAAAATCTGAAATGCTTTTTAAGGGGGTGTGAGTTCTCGAGGTTTGATGAGGGATAGGGGGCCAATATAAGGGCCAAGTACCAGCACCCTTGGCACATCATGTGCGCACACCCCCCGGCCCCCCCGATCATCGAAACCCCAATGCCTTTGGTCAGGTTCTCCGGCGATGCTCCGACGATGGTTCCCCGATGAAGAAAAATGCGGCACAAGCACATGCCTGAGCCTAGCATGTGCTGTCGCAACCATCGGTCCGGTCCAATCTTAGACTGGGAATGAACTCCGTATGCTTAGACAGGGAATGAACTCCGTATGCCTAAGTCAATGCACGAAACAAGCATGCGGGCGCTCAGCCGGCCAGAGGGGTAGGATTTGCAAGCCGGGGATCGGTCGGGTTCCCCTCTGCCTGCTGCTGAACCGGCTACCGCACCCTTCAGTCTGGCCTAATCTTAGAGTGGGAATGAACTCCGTATGACTAAGCCAACCGACGAAATGAGCGGGCGGGTAGGCATTACGCTGGCCAAAGAGACGGGATGCGCAAGCCGTGGATCGAAATGGTGTTAGGTGGGTTTAGGCACATCTTCATATTTCTGCTTGCTAGTGCCATTTTTATTGCTTGTAAATTCATACAATGGTCCCTTAAGGCTTCAAGTGAAGTTTCATGGCAAGACGACTCGTTTCTATGTTTCACGATTTTTAAAACTTTTTACGGTTCGAGATTTTTTAAAATTTTTTCAGAAGGAGTTTTGGTCCCAAACTTGGTATACATGATCCTTGTATTTTTGTTGGCATGCACAAAAAAATTCAGCTAAAAACTCGAAAGTGTACAAGATTTTGTGACCATTTGAAAAAAGTGTCCCTATTTCAGACACTTTAATGGCTACTGGCAGCAAACCTGTAAAATCTCAAATGCTCTTTAAGAAGGTGTGAGTTCTCAAGGTTTGATGAGGGATAGGGGGCCAATATAAGGGCAAAGTACCAGCACCCATCGCACATCATGTGCGCACACCCCACCGGCCCCCCCGATCGTCGTAACCCCAATGCCGCCGATCAAGTTCTCCGACGATGCTCGGACGATGGTGCCCCGACGAAGAAAAATGCGGCACCAGCACATGCTCGAGCCCAGTATGTGTTGCCGTAACCCTCGGTCCGGTCTGATCTTAGATTGGGAATGAACTCCGTACGCCTAAGCCAACCGACGAAACGAGCGGGCGGGCGGGCGGGCACTACGCCGGCCAGAGAGACGGGATGCGCAAGCCGTGGCTCAATTGGGTGGTAGGTGGGTTTAGGCACATCTTTATATTTCTACATGCCAATGCCATTTTTATGGCTTGTAAATTCATACAATGGTCCCTTAAGCCTTCACGTGAAGTTTCATGGCAAGACGACTCGTTTTCAATTTATCATGATTTTTGAAACTTTTTACGGTTCAGGATTTTTTAAAATTCCTTTGGAAGGAGTTTTGGCCCCAAACTTGGTAGACGTGATTCTTGTATTTTTGTTGGCATGCACAAAAAAATTCAGCTAAAAACTCGAAGTGTACAAGATTTTGTGACCATTTGAAAAAAGTGTCTCCATTTCAGATACTTTAATGGCTACTGGCAGCAAACCTGTAAAATCTCAAATGCTCTTTAAGGGGGTGTGAGTTCTCAACGTTTGATGAGGGATAGGGGGCCAATATAAGGGCAAGTATCGGCACTCATCGCACATGATATGCGCACACCCCCCGGCCCCCTATCGCCGGAACCCCATGCCATCTGTCAGGTTCTCCGGCGATGGTCCGGTGATGGTGCCCCGACGAAGAAAAATGTGGCACCGGCACATGCCCGAGCCCAGCATGTGCTATCGCAACCCTCGATCCGGTCCGATCTTAGACTGGGAATGAACTCCGCATGCTTAGACTGGGAATGAACTCCATATGCCTATGTCAACCCACGAAACGAGCGTGCGGGCGCTCAACCGGCCAGAGGGGCGGGATGCACAATCCAGGGATCAACCGTGTCCCCCTTTGTGTGCTACTGCTGCTGCTGCCACAACCCTTGGTTTGGTCTGATCTTACACAGGGAATGAACTCTGTATGCCTAAGCCAACCGACAAAACGAGTGGGCGGGTGGGCGGGCGGGCACTACGCCGGCTAGAGAGACGGGATGCGCAAGCCGTGGATCGAAAGGGTGGTAGGTGGGTTTAGACACATCTTCGTATTTCTACATGCCAATGCCATTTTTATGGCTTGTAAATTCACACAATGGTCCCTTAAGCCTTCACGTGAAGTTTAATGGCAAGACGACTCGTTTTCTATTTTTCACGATTTTTGAAACTTTTTGCGGTTTGGGATTTTTTAAAATTTTTTCGGAAGGAGTTTTGGCAACAAACTTGGTAGACATGATCCTTGTATTTTTGTTGGCATGCACAAAAAAATTCAGCTAAAAACTCGAAGTGTACAAGATTTTGTGACCATTTGAAAAAAGTGTCCCCATTTCAGACACTTTAATGGCTACTGGCAGCAAACCTGTAAAATCTCAAATGCTCTTTAAGGGGGTGTGAGTTCACGGGGTTTGATGAGGGATAGGGGCCCGATATAAGGGCCAAGTACCAGCAACCATCGCACATCATGTGCGCACACCCCCCGGCCCCCCGATCATCGGAACCCAAATGCCGCCAGTCAGGTTCTCCGATGATGCTCTGATATTGGTGCCTCGACGAAGAAAAATGCGGCACCAGCACATGCCCAAGCCCAAGCCCAAGCCCAACATGTGCTGCCGCAACCCTCGGTCCAGTCTGATCTTCGACTGGGAATGAACTCCGTATGCTTAGACTGAGAATGAACTCCGTATACCTAAGTTAAACCATGAAACAAGCGTGCGGGCGCTCAGCCGGCCAGAGGGGTGGGATGCGCAAGCCAGGGATCGACCGAGTACAACTCTCCATGCTGCCGATCTTGCTGCCACAACTCTCGGTCTGATCTGATCTTAGACTGTGAATGAAGTCCGTATGCCTAAGCCAACCGACGAAACGAGCGGACGGGCGTGCGGGCGGTCACTACGCCGGCCAGAAAGACGGGATGCGCAAGCCGTGGATCGATAGGGTGGTAGGTGGGTTTAGGCACATCTTCATATTTCTGTGTGCCGATGCCATTTTTATGGCTTGTAAATTCATACAATGGTCCCTTAAGCCTTCCCATGAAGTTTCATGGCAAGACGACTCGTTTTCTATTTTTCACGATTTTTGAAACTTTTTGCGGTTCGGGATTTTTTAAAATTTTTTTAGAAGGAGTTTTGGCAACAAACTTGGTAGACATGATCCTTGTATTTTTGTTGGCATTCACAAAAAAATTCAGCTAAAAACTTGAAGTGTACAAGATTTTGTGACCATTTGAAAAAAGTGTCCCCATTTCTGACACTTTAATGGCTACTGGCAGCAAACCTATAAAATCTCAAATGCTCTTTAAAGGGGTGTGAGTTCTCGAGGTTTGATGAGGGATAGGGGGCCAATATAAGGGCCAGGTACCAGCACCCATCGCACATCATGTGCGCACACCCCCCGGCCCCCCGATCGCCAAAACCCCAATGCCGCCGGTCAGGTTCTCCGGCGATGCTCTGGTGATGGTGCCTCGATGAAAAAAAATGTGGCACCTGCACATGCCCGTGCCCAGCATTTGCTACCGTAACCCTTGATCCGATCTGATCTTAGATTGGGAATGAACTCTGTATGCTTAGACTGGGAATGAACTCCGTATGCCTAAGTTAACCCACGAAACGAGCGTGCGGGCGCTCAGCCGGCCAGAGGGGCGGGATGCGCAAGCCAGGGATCGATTGTGTCCCCCACTGTGTGCTACCGATCCTGCTACTGCAACCCTTGGTCCAGTTCGATCTTAGATTGGGAATGAACTTCGTATGCCGAAGCCAATCGACAAAACGAGTGGGCGGACGGGCGGGCGGGCACTACGTCGGCTAGAGAGACGGGATGCGCAAGTCGTGGATCGATAGGGTGGTAGGTGGGTTTAGGGACATCTTCATATTTCTCCATGCCAATGCCATTTTTTTGGCTTATAAATTCATACAATGGTCCCTTAGGCCTTCACGTGAAGTTTCATGGCAAGACGACTCGTTTTCTATTTTTCATGATTTTTTAAACTTTTTGGGATTCGAGATTTTTTAAAATTCTTTTGGAAGGATTTTTGTCCCCAAACTTGGTAGACGTGATTCTTGTATTTTTGTTGGCATGCACAAAAAAATTCAACTAAAAACTCAAAGTGTACAAGATTTTGTGACAATTTGAAAAAAGTGTCTCCATTTTAGACACTTTAATAACTACT
The DNA here is from genome assembly GCF_002303985.1 of Durio zibethinus. The sequence goes on from NW_019167827.1 coordinate 13,622,491, forward strand.
GGAAGCAAACCTGTAAAATCTCAAATGCACTTTAAGGGGGTGTGAGTTCTCAACATTTGATGAGGGATACGGGGCCAATTAAGGGCCAAGTACCAGCACCCATCGCACATCATGTGTGCACACCCCCCCAGGCCCCCCCGATCGTCGGAACCCCAATGCCGCCGGTCAGGTTCTCCGGCGATGCTCAAGCGATGCTCCGGCGATGGTGCCCTGGTGAAGAAAAATGCGATACCAGCACATGCTTGAGCCCAGAATGTGCTGCCGCAACCCTCGGTCCGGTTCGATCTTAGACTGGGAATGAACTCTGCATGCCTAAGCCAACCGACGAAACGAGCAGGCGGGCGGGCGGGCGGGCACTACGCCGGCCAGAGAGATGGGATGTGCAAGCCGTGGATCGATAGGGTGGTAGGTGGGTTTAGGCACATCTTCATATTTCCACATGCCAATGCCATTTTTATGGCTTGTAAATTCAAACAATGGTCCCTTAAGCCTTCACGTGAAGTTTCATGGCAAGACGACTAGTTTTCTATTTTTCACGATTTTCAAAACTTTTTACGGTTCAGGATTTTTTAAAATTTTTTCGGAATGAGTTTTGGCCCCAAACTTGGTAGACATGATCCTTGTATTTTTGTTAGCATGCAAAAAAAAATCAGCTAAAAACTCGAAGTGTACAAGATTTTGTGACAATTTGAAAAAAGTGTCCCCATTTCAAACACTTTAATGGCTACTGGCAGCAAACCTGTAAAATCTCAAATGCTCTTTAAGGGGGTGTGAGTTCTCAACGTTTGATGAGGGATAGGGGGCCAATATAAGGGCCAAGTACCAGCACCCATCGCACATCAAGTGCGCACACCCCCCGGGCCCCCCGATTGCCGGAACCCCAATGCCGCCGGTCAGGTTCTCCGGTGATGCTCTGACGATGGTGCCCCGGTGAAGAAAAATGTGGTACCAGCACATGCCCGAGCCCAGCATGTGCTGCCGCAACCCTCGGTCCGATCCAATCTTAGACTGGGAATGAACTCCGTATGCCTAAGTCAACCCACGAAACGAGCGTACGGGCACTCAGCCGGCCAGAGGGTCGGGATGCGCAAGTCAGGGATTGGCCAGGGCCCCCTTTGCATGTTGCCGATCCTGCTATCGCAACCTTCAATCCGGTTCGATCTTGGATTGGGAATGAACTCCATATGCCTAAGCCAACCGACGAAACGAGCGGGCGGGCAGGCGGGAGGGCACTTTGCCGGCCAGAGAGACGGGATGCGCAAACCGTGTATCAATAGGGTGGTAGGTGGGTTTAGGCACATCTTCATATTTCCGCATGCCAATGCCATTTTATGGCTTGTAAATTCAAACAATGGTCCCTTAAGCCTTCACGTAAAGTTTCATGGCAAGACGACTCATTTTCTATTTTTCATGATTTTTGAAACTTTTTATGGTTTGGGATTTTTTAAAATTTTTTCGGAAGGAGTTTTGGCCCCAAACTTTTTAGACATGATCCTCATATTTTTTTTGGCATGCACAAAAAAATTCAGCTAAAAACTCGAAGTGTACAAGATTGTGTGGCCATTTAAAAAAAGTGTCCCCATTTCAGACACTTTAATGGCTACTGGCAGCAAACTTGTAAAATCTCAAATGCTCTTTAAGGGGGTGTGAGTTCTCAAGGTTTGATGAGGGATACGGGGCCAATATAAGGGCCAAGTACCAGCACCCATCTTACATCATGTGTGCACACCCCCCCGGCCCCCCCGATTGTCGGAACCCCAATGCTGCCGGTCAGGTTCTCCGATGATGCTTCGACGATGGTGCCCCGGCGAAGAAAAATCCTACACCAGCACATGCCCGAGCCCAGCATGTGCTACCGCAACCCTTGATCCGGTAGGATCTTAGTCTGGGAATGAACTCCGTATGCTTAGACTGGGAATGAACTCTGTATGCCTAAGTCAACCCACGAAACCAGTGTGCGGGCACTCAGCCGGCCAGAGGGGCGGGATGCACAAGCTGGGGATTGATCATGTCCTGCTCTGTATGCTGTCAATCCTGCTGCCGCAACCCTCGGTCCGGTCCAATCTTAGACTGGGAATGAACTCCATATGCGGAAGCCAACCGACGAAACGAGCGGGCGGACGGGCGGGCACTACGCCGGCCAGAGAGATGGGATGCGCAAGCCGTGGATCGATAGGGTGGTCGGTGGGTTTGGGTACATCTTCATATTTCTGCATGCCAATGCCATTTTTATGGCTTTTAAATTCATACAATGGTCCCTTAAGCCTTCACGTCAAGTTTCATGGCAAGATGATTCGTTTTCTATTTTTCACGATTTTTGAAAATTTTTCCTGTTCGGGATTTTTTAAAATTTTTTTGAAAGGAGTTTTGGCCCCAAACTTGGTAGATGTGATACTTGTATTTTTGTTGGCATGCACAAAAAAATTCAGCTAAAAACTCGAAGTGTACAAGATTTTGTGACCATTTAAAAAAAGTGCCCCCATTTCAGACACTTTAATGGCTACTGGCAGCAAACCTGTAAAATCTCAAATGCTCTTTAAAGGGTGTGAGTTCTCAAGGTTTGATGAGGGATACGGGGCCAATATAAGGGCCAAGTACCAGTACCCATCGCACATCATGTGCGCACACCCCCCCGATCTTCAGAACCTAATGCCGCCGGTCAGGTTCTTTGGTGATGCTTTGGCGATGGTGCCCCGGTGAAGAAAAATGCAGCACCAGCACGTGCCTGAGCCTAGCATGTGCTGTCAGAACCCTCGGTCCGATCCGATCTTAGACTAGGAATGAACTCCATATGCTTAGACTGGAATGAACTCTGTATGCCTAAGTCAACCCACCAAATGAGCGTACGGGCGCTCAACCGGCTAGAGGGGGGACGCATAAGCTGGGGATCGATCGGGTCCCCCTCTACGTGCTGCCGATCCTGCTGTCACAACCCTTGGTCCAGTTTGATCTTAGACTGGGAATGAACTCCATATGCCTAAGCCAACTGACGAAACGAGCGGGCAGGCGGGCGGGCACTATGTCGGCCAGAGAGACGGGATGCGCAAGCCATGGATCGATAAGGTGGTAGGTGGGTTTAGGCACATCTTCATATTTCTACGTGTCAATGCCATTTTTATGGCTTGTAAATTCATACAATGGTCCTTTAAGCCTTCACGTGAAGTTTCATGGCAAGACGACTCGTTTTCAATTTTTAACGATTTTTGAAACTTTTTGCGATTCAGGATTTTGTAAAATTTTTTCGGAAGGAGTTTTGGCCCCAAACATAGTAGACATGATCCTTGTATTTTTCTTTGCATGCACAAAAAAATTCAGCTAAAAACTCGAAGTGTACAAGATTTTGTGACCATTTGAAAAAAGCGTCGCCATTACAGACACTTTAATGGCTACTGATAGCAAACCTGTAAAATATCAAATGCTCTTTAAGGGGTGTGAGTTCTTGAAGTTTAATGAGGGATAGGGGGCCCATATAAGGGTCAAGTACCAGCACCCATCGAACATCATGTGCGGACACCCCCCGGCCCCTCGGATCGTCGGAACCCCAATGCCGTCGGTTAGGTTCTCCAACGATGCTCCGATGATGGTGCCCTGATGAAGAAAAATGCGGCACCAGCACATGCCCGAACCCAGCATGTGCTGCTGCAACCCTAGGTCCAGTCTGATCTTAGACTGGGAATGAACTCCATATGCCTAAGTCAACCCACAAAATAAGCTTGCGGGCGTTCAGCCAACCAAAGGGGCAAGAAGCGCAAGCCGGGGATCGATCGGGTCCCCCTTTGCGTGCTGTCGATCCTATTGCTGTAACCCTCGATTCGGTCTGATCTGAGACTGGGAATGAACTCCATATGCCTAAGCCAACTGACGAAACAAGCGGGTGGACGGGCAGACGGGCACTACGCCGGCCAGAGAGACGGGATGCGCAAGCCGTTGATCGATAGGGTGGTAGGTGGGTTTAGGCACATCTTCATATTTCTGCATGCCAATGCCATTTTTATGGCTTGTAAATTCATACAATGGTCCCTTAAGCCTTCACCTCAAGTTTCATGGCAAGATGACTCGTTTTCTATTTTTCATGATTTTCAAAACTTTTTACGGTTCGGGATTTTTTAAAATTTTTTTGGAATGATTTTTGGCCCCAAACTTGGTAGACATGATCCTTGTATTTTTGTTGGGATGCACAAAACAATTCAGCTAAAAACTTGAAGTGTACAAGATTTTGTGACCATTTGAAAAAAGTGTCCCCATTTCAGACACTTTAATGGCTACTGGCAGCAAACCTGTAAAATCTCAAATGCTCTTTGAGGGGGTGTGAGTTCTCAAGGTTTGATGAGGGATAGGGGGCCAATATAAGGGCCAAGTACCAGCACCCATCGTACATCATGTGCGCACACCCCCCTGGCCCCCCCGATCATCGGAAGCCCAATGCCGTCGGTCTGGTTCTCTGACGATGCTCCGACGATGGTGCCCCGACGAAGAAAAATGCGGCACCAGCACATGCCCGAGCCCAACATTTGCTGCCACAACCCTTGGTCTGGTCCGATCTTAGACTGGTAATGAACTCTGTATGCCTAAGTTAACCCACAAAATGAGCTTGCGGGCGCTCAGCCGGCCAGAGGGGCGGGATGCGCAAGTCGGGGATCGGCCGGGTCCCCCTCGACGTGCTGCAGATCCTGTTGCTATAACCCTTGGTTCAGTCTGATCTGAGACTGGAAATGAACTCCGTATGCCTAAGCCAACCAACGAAAAAAACGGGCGGGCACTACACCGGCCAGAGAGACGGGATGCGCAAGCCGTTGATCAATAGGGTGGTAGGTGGGTTTAGGTACATCTTCATATTTTTGCATGCCAATGCCATTTTTATGGCTTGTAAATTCATACAATGGTCCCTTAAGCCTTCACCTGAAGTTTCATGGCAAGATGACTCGTTTTCTATTTTTCATGATTTTTAAAACTTTTTGCGGTTCGGGATTTTTTAAAATTTTTTTGGGATGTGTTTTGGCCCCAAACTTGGTAGACATGATCCTTGTATTTTTGTTGGCATGCACAAAACAATTCAGCTAAAAACTCGAAGTGTACAAGATTTTGTGACCATTTGAAAAAAGTGTCCCCATTTCAGACACTTTAATAGCCACTGGCAGCAAACCTGTAAAATCTCAAATGCTCTTTAAAGGGTTGTGAGTTCTCGAGGTTTGATGAGGGATAGGGGGCCAATATAAGGGCCAACTACCAGCACTCATCGCACATCATGTGTGTACACCCAACCCCCAGCCCCCCGATCGCCGGAACCGCAATGTCGTCGGTCAGGTTCCCTGGCATGCTCCGGCAATGGCACCCCGGCGAAGAAAAATGCCGCACCAGCACATGCTCGAGCCCAACATGTGCTGCCGCAACCCTCGGTCCGGTCCGATCTTAGACTGGGAATGAACTCCATATGCTTAGACTGGGAATGAACTCCGTAAGCCTAAGTCAACCCACAAAACGAACGTTCGGGCACTCAGCCGGCCAGAGGGGCGGGATGCGCAAGCCGGGGATCGGTCGGGTCCCCCTCTGCGTGCTGTCGATCCTGCTGCCATAACCCTTGATCTAGTCTGATCTTAGACTTGGAATGAACTTCCTATGCCTGAGCCAACCGACGAAGCGAGCGGGCTGGCAGGCGGGCGGGCACTACGTCGGCCAAAGAGACAGGATGCGCAAGCCGTGGATCGATAGGGTGGTAGGTGGGTTTAGGTACATCCTCATATTTCTACGTGCCAATACCATTTTTATGCCTTGTAAATTCATACAATGGTCCCTTAAGCCTTCACGTGAAGTTTCATGGCAAGATGACTCGTTTTCTATTTTTCATGATTTTCGAAACTTTTTATGGTTCGGGATTTTTTAAAATTTTTTTGGTAGAAGTTTTTACCCCAAACTTGGTAAACGTGATCCTTGTATTTTTGTCGGCATGTACAAAAAAATTCAGCTAAAAACTCGAAGTGTACAAGATTTTCTGACAATTTGAAAAAAGTTTCCCCATTTCAGACACTTTAATGGCTACTGGCAGTAAACCTGTAAAATCTCAAATGCTCTTTAAGGGGGTGTGAGTTCTCGAGGTTTGATGAGGGATAGGGGGTGAATATAAGGGTCAAGTACCAGCACCCATCGCACATCATGTGCACACACACCCCCCGGCCCCCTCGATTTTCGGAACCCCAATGCCGTCGGTCAGGTTCTCCGGTGATGCTCCGACGATGGTACCCCGAAGAAGAAAAATACGACACCAGCACATGCCCGAGCCCAGCATGTGCTGCCGCAACCCTCGGTCTGATCCGATCTTAGACTGGGAATGAACTCTGTATGCTTAAACTGGGAATGAACTCCGTATGCATAAGTCAACCCACGAAACAAACGTGCGGGCGCTCAGTCGGCCAGAGAGGCGGGATGTGCAAGCCGGGGATCGACTAGGCCCCCCTCTACGTGCTACCGATGCTACTACCGCAACCTTTAGTCTGATCTAATCTTAGACTGGGAAAGAACTTCGTATGCCTAAGCCAACTGACGAAATGAACGGGCGGGTGGGCACTACGCCGGCCAGAGAGACGGGATGTGCAAGCCGTGGATCGATAGGGTGGTAGGTGGGTTTAGGCACATCTTCATATTTGTGCATGGCAATGCCATTTTTATGCCTTGTAAATTCATACAATGGTCCCTTAGGCTTTCACGTGAAGTTTCATGGCAAGACGACTCGTTTTCTATTTGTTAAGATTTTTGAAACTTTTTTCGATTCAGGATTTTTTAAAATTTTTTCGGAAGGAGTTTTGGCCCCAAACCTGGTAGACGTGATCCTTGTATTTTTTTTGGCATGCACAAAAAAATTAGTTAAAAACTCGAACGCACAAGATTTTGTGACCATTTGAAAAAAGTGTCCCATTTCAGACACTTTAACAGCTACAGGCAACAAAACTGTAAAATCTCAAATGCTCTTTAAGGGGGTGTGAGTTCTCGAGGTTTGATGAGGGATAGGGGGCCAATATAAGGACCAAGTACCAGCACCCATCGCACATCATGTGCGCACACCCCCCCTCGGCCCCCTTGATCGTCGGAACCCCAATGTCGCCGGTCAAGTTCTCCTGCGATGCTCCGACGATGGTGCCCCGACGAAGAAAAATACGGCACCAGCACATGCCCGAGCCCAGTATGTGCTGCCGCAACCCTCGGTCCAGTCCGATCTTAGACTGGGAATAAACTCTGTATGCTTAGACTGGGAATGAACTCCATATGCCTAAGTGAACCCACGAAACGAGCTTGCAGGCGCTCAGTCGGCCAGAGGGGCGGGATGCGCAAGCCGGGGATCGACCGCGTGGTAGTTGGGTTTAGGCACATCTTTATATTTCTGTGTGCCAATGCCATTTTTATGGCTTGTAAATTCATACAATGGTCCCTTAAGCCTTCACGTGAAGTTTCATGGCAAGACGACTCTTTTTCTCTTTTTCATGATTTTTGAAACTTTTTGTGATTTGTGATTTTTTAAAATTTTTTCGGAAGGATTTTTGGCCCCAAACTTATTAGACGTGATCCTTGTACCTTTGTTGGCATGCGCAAAAAAATTCAGCTAAAAACTTGAAGTGTACAAGATTTTGTAACCATGTGAAAAAATTGTCCCCATTTCAGACACTTTAATGGCTACTGGCAGCAAACTTATAAAATCTCAAATGCTCTTTAAGGGGGTGTGAGTTCTAGAGGTTTGATGAGGGATAGGGGGCCAATATAAAGGCTAAGTACCAGCACCCATCTTACATCATGTGCGTACATCCCCCCCTCGGCCCCTCCGATCGTCGAAACCCTAATGCCGTCGGTCAGGTTCTCCTGCGATGCTCCGACGATGGTGCACCGGTGAAGAAAAATACAGCACCAGCACATGGCCAAGCCTAGCATGTGCTACCGCAACCCTCGGTCTGGTCTGATCTTAGACTGGGAATGAACTCCGCATGCCTAAGTCAACCCATGAAACGAGGTTACGGGTGCTCAGCCGGCCAGAGGGGTAGGATGTGCAAGCCGGGGACCGATCGGGTCCCCCTCTGTGTGCTATCGATCGGGTCCCCCTCTGTGTGCTACCGATCCTGCAACCGTAACCCTTCATCCAGTCCAATCTTAGGTTGGTAATGAACTCCGTATGCCTAAGCCAACCGACGAAATGAGCAGGCGGGCGGGCGGGCGGGCACTACGTCGGCCAAGGAGACGGGATGCGCAAGCCGTGGATCGATAGGGTGGTAGGTGGGTTTAGGCACATCTTCATATTTCTGTGTGCCAATGCCATTTTTATGGCTTGTAAATTCATACAATGGTCCCTTAAGCCTTCACGTGAAGTTTCATGGCCAGACGACTCGTTTTCTATTTTTCATGATTTTTAAAACTTTTTGTGGTTCAGGATTTTTTAAAATTTTTTTGAATGGTGTTTTGGTCCAAAACCTGGTAGACGTGATCCTTGCATTTTTGTTGGCATGCATAAAAAATTTCAGCTAAAACCTCAAAGTGTACAAGATTTTGTGACCATTTGAAAAAGGTGTCCCCATTTAAGACACTTTAATGGCTACTGGCAGCAAACCTATAAAATCTCAAATGCTCTTTAAGAGGGTGTGAGTTCTCGAGGTTTGATGAGGGATAGGGGGCAAATATAAGGGCCAAGTACCAGCACCCATCGCACATCATGTGTGCATACCCCCCGGCCCCCCCGATCTCCGGAACCCCAATGCCGCAGGGCAGGTTCTCCAGCGATGCTCCGGCGATGGTGCCCCGGTGAAGAAAAATGCGACACCAGCACATGCCCAAGCCCAGCATATGCTGCCGCAACCCTCGGTCTGGTCTGATCTTAGACTGGGAATGAACTCCGTATGCCTCAGCCAATCGACAAAACGAGCGGGCGGGCGGTCGGGCACTACGCCGACCAGAGAAACGGGATGCGCAAGCCGTGGATTGATAGGGTGACAGGTGGGTTTAGCCACATCTTCATATTTCTGCATGCCAACGCCATTTTTATGGCTTGTAAATTCATACAATGGTCCCTTAAGCCTTCGCGTGAAGTTTCATGGCAAGACGACTCTTTTTCTATTTTTCACGATTTTCAAAACTTTTTGCAGTTTGAGATTTTTTTAAATTTTTTCGGAATGATTTTTATCCCCAAACTTGGTAGACGTGATCCTTGTATTTTTTTTGGCATGCACAAAAAAATTCAGCTAAAAACTCGAAGTGTATAAGATTTTGTGATGATTTGAAAAAAGTGTCCCCATTTCAGATACTTTAATTGTTACTGGCAACAACCTGTAAAATCTCAAATGCTCTTTAAGGGGTTGTGAGTTCTTCAGGTTTGATGAGGGATAGGGGGCCAACATAAAGGCTAAGTACCAGCACCCATCGCACATCATGTGCGCACACCCCCCGACCCCCCCGATCGTCGGAACCCCAATGCTGTCAGTCAGGTTCTCCGATGATGCTTCGGCGATGGTGACCCGATGAAGAAAAATGCGGCACCAGCACATGCCTGAGCCCAGCATGTGCTGCCGCAACCCTCAATCCGGTCCGATCTTAGACTGGGAATGAACTCCGTATGCTGAGACTGGGAATGAACTCCGTATGCCTAAGTCAACCAATGAAACGAGCGTATGTGCACTCAGTCGGCCAGAGGGGCGGGATGCACAAGCCGAGGATCGGCAAAGTCCCCCTCTACGAGCTACCGATCCTGCTACCACAATCCTCTGTTCGGTCCGATCTTAGAATGGGAATGAACTCCGTATGCCTAAGCCAACTGACGAAAAGAGCGGGCGAGCGGGCGGGCAATACGCCGGCCAGAGAGATGGGATGCGCAAGTCGTGGATCAATAGGGTGGTAGGTGGGTTTAGGCACATCTTCATATTTCTGCATGCCAATGCCATTTTTATGGCTTGTAAATTCATACAATGGTCCCTTAAGCCTTCACGTGAAGTTTCATGGCAAGACGACTCTTTTTCTGTTTTTCATGATTTTCAAAACTTTTTGCAAAATTTTTTGGGAATGATTTTTTGCCCCAAACTTGGTAGACGTGATCCTTTTATTTTTGTTGGCATGCACAAAACAATTCAGCTAAAAACTCGAAGTGTACAAGATTTTGCGATGATTTGAAAAAAGTGTCCCCATTTCAGACACTTTAATGGCTACTGGCAGCAAACCTATAAAATATCAAATGCTCTTTAAGGAGGTGTGAGTTCTCAAGGTTTGATGAGGCATAGGGGGCCAATATAAGGGCCAAAAACCAGCACCCATTGCACATCATGTGCGCACACCCCCTGGCCCTCCCGGTCAGGTTCTTCGATGATGCACCGGTGATGGTGCCCTGACGAAGAAAAATGTGGCACCAGCACATGCCCGAGCCCAGCATGTGCAGCCGCAACCCTCAGTCTGGTCTGATCTTAGACTGGGAATGAACTCCGTATGCCTAAGCCAACCGACGAAACGAGCCAACAGGCGGGCAATACACCGGCCAGAGAGACGGGGTGCGCAAGCCGTGGATCGATAGGGTGATAGGTGGGTTTAGGCACAACTTCATATTTATGTGTGCCAATGATATTTTTATGGCTTGTAAATTCATACAATGGTCCCTTAAGCCTTCACGTGAAGTTTCATGATAAGACGACTCGTTTTCTATTTTTCACGATTTTTGAAACTTTTTACGGTTTGAGATTTTTTCAAATTTTTTCGGAAAGAGTTTTGGCCCCAAACCTGGTAGACGTGATCCTTGTATTTTTTTTGGCATGTATAGAAAAATTAGCTAAAAACTCGAAGTGTACAAATTTTGTGACCATTTGAAAAGTGTCCCCTATTTCAGACCACTTCTTAACGGCTACTGGCAAACAATCCTGTAAAAATCTGAAATGCTCTTAAGGGGGTGTGGAGCTTCTCAAGGGTTTGATGAGGGATATGGGGGCCAATATAAGCGCCAAGTACCAGCACCCATCGTACATCATGTGCGCACACCCCCCGGCCCCCTCGATCGTTGGAACCCCAATGCTGTCGGTCAGGTTCTCCTGTGATGCTCCGACGATGGTGACCCGACGAAGAAAAATGCGGCACCAGCACATGCCCGAGCCCAGCATGTGCAGCCGCAACCCTCGATTCGGTCCGGTCTTAGACTGGGAATGAACTCCGTATGCTTAGACTGGGAATGAACTCTGTATGCCTAAGTCAACCCGTGAAACGAGTGTGGGGGCGCTCAGCCGGCCAGAGGGGCGAGATGCGTAAGCTGGAGATCGACTAGGTCCCCCTCTACGTGCTGCCCATCTGCTGCTGCAACCCTCGGTCCGGTCTGATCTTAGACTTGGAATGAACTCCGTATGCCTAAGCGAACCGACGAAACAAGCGAAAGGGCGGGCGGGCGGGCACTACGTCGGCCAGAGAGACGGGATGCACAAGCTATGGATCGTTAGGGTGGTAGGTGGGTTTAGGCACATCTTCATATTTTTGCATGCCAATGCCATTTTTATGGCTTGTAAATTCATACAATAGTCCCTTAAGCCATCACGTGAAGTTTAATTGCAAGACGACTCGTTTTCTATCTTTCACGATTTTCAAAACTTTTTGCAATTTGGGATTTTTTAAAATTTTTTCGGAAGGAGTTTTGTCCCCAAACTTGGTAGACGTGATCCTTGGATTTTTGTTGGCATGCACAAAAAAATTTAGCTAAAAACTCGAAGTGTACAAGATTTTGTGACCATTTGAAAAAGTGTCCCCATTTCAGACATTTTAATGGCTACTGGCAGCAAACCTGTAAAATCTCAAATGCTCTTGAAGGGGGTGTGAGTTCTTGAGGTTTGATGAGGGATAGGGGGCTAATATAAGGGCCAAGTACCAGCACCAATCGCATATATGTGCGCACACCCCCCGACCCCCCGATCGTCGAAATCCCAATGCCGTCGGTCAGGTTCTCCGGTGATGGTGCCCCGGTGAAGAAAAATGCGGCACCAGCACATGCCCGAGCCCAGCATGTGCTGTCGCAACCCTCGGTCCGGTCCGATCTTAGACTGGGAATGAACTTCATATGCTTAGACTGGGAATGAACTCCGTATTTCAAAGTCAACCCACGAAACGAGCGTGCGGGCGCTCAGCCAGCCAGAGGGGCCTGATGCGTAAGTCAGCGATCGATTGGGCCCCCTTCTACGTGCTGTCGATCCTGCTGCCGCAACCCTCGATCTAATCTGATCTTAGACGGGGAATGAACTTCATACGGCTAAGCCAATCGATGAAACGAGCGGGCGGGCAAGCGGGCACTATACCAGCCAGAGAGACGGGAGGCGCAAGCCATGGATCGATAGGGTGGTAGGAGGTTTAGGCACATCTTCATATTTCTGTGTGCCAATGCCATTTTTATGGCTTGTAAATTCATACAATGGTCCCTAACCCTTCACGTGAAGCTTCATGGCAAGACGAGTCGTTTTCTATTTTTCATGATTTTTGAAACATTTTACGGTTCAGGATTTTTTAAAATTTTTTTGCATCGAGTTTTGGATCCAAACTTGGTAGACATGATACTTGTATTTTTGTTGGCATGCACAAAAAAATTCAGCTAAAAACTCGAAGTGTACAAAATTTTGTGACCATTTGAAAAAAGTGTCCCCATTTCAGATACTTTAATGGCTACAGGCAGCAAACCTGTAAAATCGCAATTGCTTTTTAAGGGGGTGTGAGTTCTCGAGGTTTGATGAGAGATAGGGGGCCAGTATAGGGGCCAAGTACCAGCACCCTTTGCACATCATGTGCGATCCCCCCGATCGACGGATCATCAATGCCACCGATCAGGTTCTCCGGCCATGCTCCGACGATGGTGCCCCGACGAAGAAAAATGCGGCACCAACACATGCCTGAGGCCAGCTTGTGCTGTCGCAACCCTCGGTCTGATCCGATCTTAGACTGGGAATGAACTCTATATGCTTAGACTGGGAATGAACTCCGTATGCCTAAGTCAACCGACAAAACGAGCGTGCGGGCGCTCAACCGGCCAGAAGGGCGGGATGCGCAAGCCGAGGATCGATCGGGTCCCCCTCTGCATGCTGCTGGTCCTGCTACCGCAACCCCCGATCCAATCTGATCTTAGACTGGGAATGAACTCCGTATGCCTAAGCCAACCGACGAAACGAGCGGGCGGGCAGGCGGGCACTACGCCGGCTAGAGAGATTGGATGTGCAAGCTGTGGATCGATAGGGTGGTAGGTGGGTTTAGGCACATTTTCATATTTCTACGTGCCAATGCCATTTTTATGGCTTGTAAATTCAAACAATGGTCCCTTAAGCCTTCACGTGAAGTTTCACGGCAAGACGACTCGTTTTCTATTTTTCATGATTTTCGAAACTTTTTATGGTTCGAGATTTTTAAAAATTTTTTCAGCAGGAGTTTTGGCCCCAAACTTGGTAGATGTGATCCTTGTATTTTTGTTGGCATGCATAAAAAAATTCAGCTAAAAACTCGAAGTGTACAAATTTTTGTGACCATTTGAAAAAAGTGTCCCCATTTTAGACACTTTAAAGGCTACTGGTAGGAAACCTATAAAATCTCAAATGCTCTTTAAGGGGGTGTGAGTTTTCAAGGTTTGATGAGGGATAGGGGGCAATATAAGGGCCAAGTACCAGCACCCATCGCACATCATGTGCGCACACCCCCCAGCCCTCCTGATCGTCGGAACCCCAATGCTACCGATCAAGTTCTCCGACGATGGTGCCCCGGTGAAGAAAAATACGGCACCAGCACATGCCCGAACCTAGCATGTGCTGCCGCAACCCTCGGTCTGGTCTGATCTTAGACTGGGAATGAACTCTGTATGCTTAGACTGGGAATCAACTCCGTATGCCTAAGTCAACCCACGAAATGAGCGTGCGGGCGCTCAGCTGGCCAGAGGGACGGGATGCGCAAGCCAGCGATCGATCGGGTCCCCATCTGTGTGCTGCCGATCCTGCTGCCGCAACCCTTGGTCTGGTCGAATATTAGACTGGGAATGAACTCCGTATGCCTAAGCCAACCGACGAAAAGAGTGGGTGGGCGGGCGGGCGGGCACTACGCCGGCCAGAGACACGTGATGCGCAAGCCGTGGATCGATAGGATGGTAGGTGGGTTTAGACACATCATTTATTTTTGCGTGCCAATGCCATTTTTATGGCTTGCAAATTCATACAATGGTCCCATAAGCCTTCACGTGAAGTTTCATGGCAAGACGACTCATTTTCTGTTTTTCATGATTTTCGAAACATTTTACGGTTCGGGATTTTTTAAAATTCTCTCAGAAGGAGTTTTGGATCCAAACTTGGAAGACGTGATCCTTGTATTTTTGTTGGCACGCACAAAAAAAATCAGCTAAAAACTCGAAGTGTAGAAGATTTTGTGACCATTTGAAAAAAGTGTCCCCATTTCAGACACTTTAATGGTACTGCCAGCAAACCGATAAAATCTGAAATGCTCTTTAAGGGGGTTTGAGTTCTCGAGGCTTGATGAGGGATAGGGGGCCAATATAATTGTGAAGTACCAGCACCCGTCGCACATCATGTGCGCACACCCCCCTGACCCCCCTGAATTCCGGAACCCCAATGCCACCGGTCAGGTTCTCCGACGATGCTCCGACGATGGTGCTCCGGCGAAGAAAAATGCAGCCCCAGCACATGCCCGAGCTCAGCATGTGCTGCCGCAACCCTTGATCCAATCAATCTTAGACTGGGAATGAACTCCGTATGCCTAAGCCAATCGACGAAACGAGCAGGCGGGTGGGCGGGCACTATGCCGGCCAGAGAGACGGGATGCGCAAGCCGTGGATCGATAGGGTGGTAGGTGGGTTTAGGCACATATTCATATTTCTGTGTGCCAATGCCATTTTTATGGCTTGTAAATTCATACAATGGTCCCTTAAGCCTTCACATGAAGTTTCATGGCAAGAAGACTCGTTTTCTATTTTTCATGATTTTTGAAACTTTTTGCAGTTCGAGATTTTTTAAAATTTTTTTGAAAGGATTTTTAGCCACAAACTTGGTAGACATGATCCTTGTATTTTTGTTGGCATGCAAAAAAAAATCAGCTAAAAACTCAAAGGGTACAAGATTTTGTGACCATTTGAAAAAAGTGTCCCCATTTCAGACACTTTAAAGGCTACTGGCAGCAAACCTGTAAAATCTCAAATGGTCTTTAAGGGGGAGTGAGTTCTCAAGGTTTGATCAGGGATAGGGGGCCAATATAAGGGCCAAGTACCAGCACCCATCGCACATCATGTGCGCACACACCCCCCGGCCCCTCCGATCGTCGGAACCCCAATGCCATCGGTCAGGTTCTCCGGCGATGGTACCCCGACGAAGAAAAATACGGCACCAGCACATGCCCGAGCCCAGGATGTGCTATCACAACCATCGGTTCGATTCGATCTTAGACTGGGAATGAACTCTGTTTGCCTAAGCCAACCGACGAAACGAGCGGGCGGGCGGGCGAGCACTACGTCAGCCAGAGAGACGGGATGCACAAGCTATGGATCGATAGGGTGGTAGGTGGGTTTCAGCACATCTTCATATTTCTACGTGCCAATGCCATTTTTATGGCTTGTAAATTCATACAATGGTCCCTTAAGCCTTCACGTGAAGTTTCATGGCAAGACGACTCGTTTTCTATTTTTCACGATTTTCTAAACATTTTACGGTTTGGGATTTTTTAAAATTTTCTCGGAAGGAGTTTGGATCCAAACTTGGTAGACGTGATCCTTGTATTTTTGTTGGCACGCAGAAAAAAAAATTAGCTAAAAACTCGAAGTGTACAAGATTTTGTGACCATTTGAAAAAAGTGTCCCCATTTCAGACACTTTAATGGTACTGCCAGCAAACCGATAAAATCTGAAATGCTCTTTAAGGGGGTTTGAGTTCTCGAGGCTTGATGAGGGATAGGGGGCCAATATAATTGCGAAGTACCAGCACCCGTCGCACATCATGTGCGCACACCCCCCCGACCCCCCCCCGAATTCTAGAACCCCAATGTCGCCGGTCAGGTTCTCCGACGATGCTCCGGCGATGGTGCTCCGACGAAGAAAAATGCAGCCCCAGCACATGCCCGAGCCCAGCATGTGCTGCCGCAACCCTTGATCCAATCAATCTTAGACTGGGAATGAACTCCATATGCCTAAGCCAATCGACGAAACGAGCGGGCGGGTGGGCGGGCACTATGCCGGCCAGAGAGACGGGATGCGCAAGCCGTGGATCGATAGGGTGGTAGGTGGGTTTAGGCACATATTCATATTTTTGTGTGCCAATGCCATTTTTATGGCTTGTAAATTCATACAATGGTCCCTTAAGCCTTCACATGAAGTTTCATGGCAAGATGACTCGTTTTCTATTTTTCATGATTTTTGAAACTTTTTACGGTTCGGGATTTTTTAAAATTTTTTCGGAAGGATTTTTGGTGCCAAACTTGGTAAACGTGATCCTTGTATTTTTTTTGGCATGCACAAAAAAATTCAGCTAAAAACTCGAAGTGTACAAGATTTTGTGACCATTTGAAAAAAGTGTCCCCATTTCAGACACTTTAATGGTACTGCCAACAAACCGGTAAAATCTGAAATACTCTTTAAGGGGGTGTGAGTTCTTGAGGCTTGATGTGGGATAGGGGGCCGATATAAGGGCCAACTACTAGCACACATCGCACATAATGTGCGCACACCCCCCCGGCGATGCTCTGGCGATGGTGCCCCGGTGAAGAAAAATACGGCACCAGCACATGCCCGAGCCCAGCATTTGCTGTCGCAACCCTATGTCCGATCCGATCTTAGATTGGGAATGAACTCTGTATGCCTAAGTCAACCCATGAAATGAGTGTGCGGGTGCTCAGTCGGCCAGAGGGGAAGGATGCGTATGCCGGGGATCGACCAGGTCCCCCTCTGGGTGCTGCCGATCTTACTGTCGCAACCGTTGGCTCGGTCCAATCTTAGACTGGGAATGAACTCCGTATGCCTAAGCCAATCTATGAACGAGGGGACAGACGGGCGGGCAGGCACTAAGCCGATCAGAGAGACGGGATGCGTAAGCCGTGGATCGATAGGGTGGTAGGTTGGTTTAGGCACATCTTCATATTTCTGCGTGCCAATGCCATTTTTATGGCTTGTAAAATCATACAATGGTCCCTTAAGCCTTCACGTGAAGTTTCATGGCAAGACGACTCATTTTTTCTTTTTCACGATTTTTGAAACTTTTTACGGTTCGAGATTTTTTAAAAGTTTTTCGGAAGGAGTTTTGGCCTTGGTAGACGTGATCCTTGTGTTTTTGTTGGCATGCACAAAAAAATTCAGCTAAAAACACTTAGTGTACAAGATTTTGTGACCATTTGAAAAAAGTGTCCCCATTTTAGACACTTTAATGGCAACTGGCAACAAACCTGTAAAATCTCAAATGCTCTTTAAGGGGGTGTGAGTTCTCGAGATTTGATGAGGGATAGGGGGCCAATATAAGGGCCAAGTACCAGCACCCATCACACATATGTGCGCACACCCCCCGGCCGCCCCGATCATCGGAACCCCAATGTCGCCGATCAGGTTCTCCAGCAATGCTCCAGCGATGGTGCCCCGATGAGCAAAAATGCGGCACCAGCAACATGCCCGAGCCCAAACATGTGCTACCAGCAACCCTCAGTCTGGTCCGATCTTCGACTGGGAACGAACTCCGTAAATGCATAAGTCAAACCCACGAAATGAGCGTAGCGGGCGTGCTCAAGTCAGCCAGAGGGGCGGGATGCACAAGCCAGGGATCGACTTGGGTCCCCTCTAGCATGCCCTACCAGATCCATGCTGCACAACCCTCGGTTCGGTCCGATCTTAGATTGGGCAATGAAACTTCCGTATGCCTTAAGCCAATGATGAAAGGAGCGGGCAGGCGAACGGGCGGGCGTGCACATACGCCGGCCAAAGAGACGAGATGCGCACGCCGTGGATCGATAGCGGTGGTAGGTGGGGTTTTAGGCATATCTTCATATTTCTGCATGCCAATGCCTTTTTATGGCTTGTAAATTCATACAATGGTCCCTTAAGCCTTCACGTGAAGTTTCATGGCAAGACGACTCGATTTCTATTTTTCATTATTTTTGAAACTTTTTACAGTTCGGGATTTTTTAAAATTTTTTCGAAAAGAGTTTTGGCCCCAAACTTGGTAGACGTGATCCTTGTTTTTTTATCGGCATGCACAAAAAAATTCAGCTAAAAAATCGAAGTGTAGAAGATTTTGTGACCATTTGAAAAAAGTGTCCCCATTTCAGACACTTTAATGGCTACTGGCAGCAAACCTGTAAAATCTCAAATGCTCTTTAAGGGGGTGTGAGTTCTTGAGGTTTGATGAGGGATAGGGGGCCAATATAAGGGCCAAATACCAACACCCATCGCACATCATGTGCGCACACCCCCCCGGCCCCCTCAATCGCCAAAACCCCAATGCCGCCGGTCAGGTTCTCCGGCAATGGCGCCCCGACGAAGAAAAATACGGCACCAGCACATGCCTGAGCCCCGCATGTGCTGCTGCAACCCTCGGTCCAGTCCAATCTTAGACTGGGAATGAACTCCGTATGCCTAAGTCAACCCACGAAATGAGCGTGCGGGCGTTCAGCCGGCCAGAGGGGCGGGATGCGTAAGCCGAGGATTGACCGGGTCCATTTTGCGTGCTGCCGATCCTGCTGCAGCAACCCTCGGTCCAGTCTGATCTTAGATTGGGAATGAACTCCGTATGCCTAAGCCAACTGACGAAATGAGCGGGCAGGTGGGTGGGTACTACGCTGGCCAGAGAGACGGGATGCGCAAGCCGTGTATCGATAGGGTGGTAGGTGGGTTTAGGCACATCTTCATATTTCTGCATGCCAATGCCATTTTTTATGGCTTGCAAATTCATACAATGGTCCCTTAAGCCTTCACGTGAAGTTTCCTGGCTAGACGACTCATTTTCTATTTTTCACGATTTTCGAAACTTTTTATGGTTCGAGATTTTTTAAAATTTTTTTGGAAGGATTTTTGGCCCTGAACTTGGTAGACATGATCCTTGTATTTTTTTTGGCATGCACAAAAAAATTCAGCTAAAAACTCAAAGTGTACAAGATTTTGTGACCATTTGAAAAAAGTGTCCTCATTTCGAACACTTTAATGGCCACTGGCAGCAAACCTGTAAAATCTCAAACGCTCTTTAAGGGGGTGTGAGTTCTTGAGGTTTGATGAGGGATAGGGGGCCAATATAAGGGCCAAGTACCAGCACCCATCGCACATCATGTGCGCGCACCCCACCCGGCCCCCCGATCGCCGGAACCCCAATACTGTCGGTCAGGTTCTCCGGCGATGCTTCGACGATGGAGCCTCGACGAAGAAAAATGTGGCACCAGCACATGCCCGAGCCCAGCATGTGCTGCCATAACCCTCGGTCCAATCCGATCTTAGACTGGGAATGAACTCCATATGCTTAGACTCGGAATGAACTTCGTATGCCTAGACTGGGAATGAACTCCGTATGCCTAAGTCAACCCGCGAAACGAACGTGCGGGCGCTCAGCCGACCAGAGGAGCGAGTTGTGCAAGCTGGGGATCGGCCGGGTCCCCCTCTGCATGCTGTCGCAACCTCGGTCCGGACTGATCTTAGACTAGGAATGAACTCCGTATGCCTAAGCCAACCGACGAAACGAGCGTACGGGTGGGCGGGCGGGCACTACGCCGGCCAGAGAGATGGGATGCGTAAGCCGTGGATCGATAAGGTGGTAGGTTGGTTTAGGCACATCTTTATATTTCTTCATGCCAATGCCATTTTTATGGCCTGTAAATTCATACAATGGTCCCTTAAGCCTTCACGTGAAGTTTCATGGCAAGACGACTCGTTTTTTGTTTTTCACAATTTTTGAAACATTTTATGGTTCGGGACTTTTTAAAATTTTTTCGCGAGGAGTTTTGGATCCAAACTTTGTAGACGTGATCCTCGTATTTTTATTGGCATGCCCAAAACAATTCAGCTAAAAACTCGAAGTGTACAAGATTTTGTGACCATTTGAAAAAAGTGTCCCCATTTTAGACACTTTAATGGCTACTGGCAGCACCTATAAAATCTCAAGTGCTCTTTAAGGGGGTGTGAGTTCTCGAGGTTTGATGAGGTATAGGGGGCCAATATAAGGGCCAAGTACCAGCACCCATCGCACATTATGTGCGCACACCCCCCCGGCCCCTCCGATCATCGGAACCCCAATGTCGCCGATCAGGTTCTCCGACGATGGTGCCCCAGCGAAGAAAAATATGGCACCAGCACATGCCCGAGCCCAGCATGTGCTGCCACAACCCTCGGTCCGGTTTGATCTTAGACTGGGAATGAACTTCGTATGCTTAGACTGGGAATGAACTCTGTATGCCTAAAATCATCCCACGAAACGAGCGTGCGGGCGCCCAGCCGGCCAGAGGGGTGGGATGTGCAAGCTGGGGATCGACCGGGTCCCCTTCTACGTGCTGCCGATCCTGCTACTGCAACCCTCGGTCCGGTCCAATCTTAGACTGGGAATGAACTTCGTATGCCTAAGCCAACCAACGAAACGAGCGGGCGGGAGGGTGGGTGGGCACTACGCCAGCCAGAGAGATGGGATGCGCAAGCCGTGGATCAAATAGGGTGGTAGGTGGGTTTAGGCACATCTTCATATTTCTGCCCGCCTATGCCATTTTTATGGCTTGTAAATTCATACAATGGTCCCTTAACCTTCACGTGAAGTTTCATGGCAAGACGACTCGTTTTCTATTTTTCATGATTTTTGAAACTTTTTTCGGTTCGAGATTTTTTAAAATTTTTTTCGAAGGAGTTTTGGCCCCAAACTTGGTAGACGTGATCCTTGTATTTTTTTTGGCATGCGCAAAAAAATTCAGCTAAAAATGCAAAGTGTACAAGATTTTGTGATCGTTTGAATAAAGTGCCCCAATTTCAGACACTTTAATGGCTACTGGTAGCAAACCTGTAAAATCTCAAATGCTCTTTAAGGGGGTGTGAGTTCTCAAGGTTTGATGAGGGACAGGGGCCCAATATAAGTGCCAAGTACCAGCACCCATCGCACATCATGTGCGTACACCCCCTGGCCCCCCCGATCGACAGAAGCCCAATGCCGCCGGTCAAGTTCTCTGGCGATGCTCCGACGATGGTGCCCCAATGAAGAAAAATGCGGCACCAGCACATGCCGAGCCCAGCATGTGCTGCCGCAACCCTAGGTCTGATCTTAGATTGGGAATGAACTCCGTATGCCTAAGTCATCCCATGAAACGAGCGTGTGGGTGCTCAGCTGGCCAGAGGGGCGAGATGCGCAAGCCAGGGATCGACCGGGTCCCCCTCTGCAAGCTGCCCATCCTGCTACCGCAACCCTCGGTCCAGTCTGATCTTAGACTGGAAATGAACTCCGTATGCCTAAGCCAACGAACGAAATGAGTGGGCGGGCGGACGGGTGGGCACTACGCTGACCAGAGAGATAGGATGCGCAAGCCGTGGATCAATAGGGTGGCAGGTGGGTTTAGGCACATCTTCATATTTCTGTGTGCCAATGCCATTTTTATGGCTTGTAAATTCATACAATGGTCCCTTAAGCCTTCACGTGAAGTTTCATGGCAAGACGACTCGTTTTTTATTTTCCATGATTTTCAAAACTTTTTGCGGTTCGGGATTTTTTAAAAATTTTTCGAAAGGATTTTTGGCCCTAAACTTGGTAGATGTGATCCTTGTATTTTTTTTGGCATGCACAACAAAATTCAGCTAAAAACTTAAAGCGTACAAGATTTTGTGACCATTTGAAAAAAGTGTCCCCATTTCAGACACTTTAATACCTACTGGCAGCAAACCTGTAAAATCTCAAATGCTCTTTAAGGGGGTGCGAGTTCTCGAGGTTTGATGAGGGATAGGGGGCCAATATAAGGGCCAAGTGCCAGCACCCATCGCACATCATGTGCACACACCCCCCGGCCCCCCCAATCGTCGGAACCCCAATGCTGCCGGTCAGGTTCTCCAGCGATGCTCTGGCAATGGCGCCCCAACGAAGAAAATTACGGCACCAGAACATGCCCAAGCCCAGCATGTGCTGCCGCAACCCTCGGTCCAGTCCGATCTTAGATTGGGAATGAACTCCGTATGCCTAAGCCAACCGACGAAATGAGCAGGTGGGCGGACGGGCGGGCACTACGCCAGCCAGAGAGACAGGATGCGCAAGCTGTGGATCGATAGGGTGGTAGGTGGGTTTAGGCACATCTTCATATTTCTCAGTGCCAATTTCATTTTTTTGGCTTGTAAATTCATACAATGGTCCCTTAAGCCTTCACGTGAACTTTCATGGCAAGACGACTCGTTTTCTATTTTTCACGATTTTTAAAACTTTTTGCGGTTCAGGATTTTTAAAATTTTTTTGAAAGGAATTTTGGCCCCAAACTTGGTAGACGTGATCCTTGTATTTTTGTTGGTATGCACAAAAGAATTCAGCTAAACACTCAAAGTGTACAAGATTTTGTGACCATTTGAAAAAAGTGTCCCCATTTTAAACACTTTAATGGCTACTGGCAGCAAACCTGTAAAATCTCAAATGCTCTTTAAGGGGGTGTGAGTTCTCGAGGTTTGATGAGGGACAGGGGGCCAATATAAGGCCCAAGTACCAGCACCCATCACACATCATTTGCGTACACCCCCCCGCCCCCCCCGATCGTCGGAACCCCAATGTCGTCGGTCAGGTTCTCTGACGATGCTCCGACGATGGTGCCCCGACGAAGAAAAATGCGACACCAGCACATGCCCGAGCCCAGCATGTGCTGCCGCAACCCTCGATCTAGTCTGATCTTCGACTGGGTATGAACTCTATAGGCTTAGACTGGGAATGAACTCCGTATGCCTAAGTCAACCCACAAAATGAGCGTACGGACGCTCAGCCAGCCAGAGGGGCGGGATGCACAAGTCGGGGATCGGTCGAGTCCTCTTCTTCGTGCTGCCGATCCTGCTGCTGCAACCCTCAGTTTGGTCCAATCTTAGACTGGGAATGAACTCCGTATGCCTAAGCCAGCCGATAAAATGAGCGGGCGGGCGGGCAGTACACCGGCCAGAGAGACGGGATATGGAAGCCGTGGATCGATAGGGTGGTAGGCAGGTTTAGGCATATCTTCATATTTCTGCGTGCCAATGCCATTTTTATGGCTTGTAAATTCATACAATGGTCCCTTAAGCCTTCACGTGAAGTTTAATGGCAATATGACTCATTTTTTATTTTTCATGATTTTCAAAACTTTATACGGTTCGGGATTTTTTAAAATTGTTTCGGAGGGAGTTTTGGCCCCAAACTTGGTAGACGTGATCCTTGTATTTTTGTTGGCATGCACAAAAAAATTCAGCTAAAAACTCGAAGTGCACAAGATTTTGTGACCATTTGAAAAAAGTTTCCCCATTTCAGACACTTTAATGGCTACTGGCAGCAAACTTGTAAAATCTCAATTGCTCTTTAAGGGGGTGTGAGTTCTCGAGGTTTGATGAGGGATAGGGGGCTAATATAAGGGCCAAGTACCAGCACCCATCACACATCATGTGCGCACACCCCCCGGCCCCCCGATCGTCGGAACCCCAATGCCGCCGGTCAGGTTCTCCGACGATGCTCCGGCGATGGTTCCCCGACGAAGAAAAATGCAGCACCAGCACATGCCCAAGCCCAGCATGTGCTACCGCAACCCTCGATCCAATCTGATCTTAGACTGGGAATGAACTCCGTATGCTTAGACTGGGAATGAACTCCGTATGCCTAAGTCAACCCATGAAACGAGCTTATGGGCGCTCAGTCGGCCAGAGGGGCGGGATTTGCAAGTCGGGGATCGGTCGGGTCCCCCTCTACGTGCTGCCGATCCTGCTGTCGTAACCCTCGGTCTGGCTCGATGTTAGACTAGGAATGAACTCTGTATGCCTAAGCCAACCGACGAAACGAACGGGCGGGCGGGCGGGCACTATGCCGGCCAAAGAGACGGGATTCGCAAGCCGTGGATCGATAGGGTGATAGGTGAGTTTAGGCACATCTTCATATATCTATTTGCCAATGCCATTTTTATGGCTTGTAAACTCATACAATGGTCCCTTAAGCCTTCACGTGAAGTTTCATGGCAAGACGACTCGTTTTCTATTTTTCACAATTTTTGAAACTTTTTACGGTTCGAGATTTTTAAAATTTTTTTGAATGGAGTTTTGGCCCCAAACTTGGAAGACGTGATCCTTGTATTTTTGTTGGCATAAAAAAATTCAGCTGAAAACTTGAAGTGTACAAGATTTTTTGATAATTTGAAAAAAGTGTCCCCATTTCAGACACTTTAATTGCTACTGGCAACAAACCTGTAAAATCTCAAATGCTCTTTAAGGGGGGGTGAGTTCTCGAGGTTTGATGAGGGATAGGGGGCCAATATAAGTTCCAAGTACCAGCACCCATCGCACATCATGTGCGCACACCACCCCCGGCCCCCCCGATTGCCGGAACCCCAATGCCGTCGGTCAAGTTCTCCGGTGATGCTCTGGCGATGGTGCCTCGACGAAGAAAAATGTGGCACCAGCACATGCCCGAGCCCAGCATGTGCTGCTGTAACCCTTGGTCCAGTCCGATCTTAGACTGGGAATGAACTCCATATGCCTAAGCTAACCGACGAAACAAGCGGTCGGGCGGGCGGGCGGGCACTACACCGGCCAGAAAGATGGGATGCGCAAGTCGTGGATCGATAGGGTGGTAGGTGGGTTTAGGCACATCTTCATATTTCTATGTGCCAATGCCATTTTTATGGCTTGTAAATTCATACAATGGTCCCTTAAGCCTTCACTTGAAGTTTCGTGGCAAGACGACTTGTTTTCTATTTTTCACGATTTTTGAAACTTTTTGTAGTTTCAGCATTTTTTAAAATTTTTTCAGAAGGAGTTTTGGCCCCAAACTTGGTAGACGTGATCCTTGTATTTTTTTTGGCATGCACAAAAAAACTCAGCTAAAAACTCAAAGTGTACAAGATTTTGTGACCATTTGAAAAAAGTGTCGCATTATAGACACTTTAATGGCTACTGGCAACAAAACTGTAAAATCTCAAATGCTCTTTAAGGGGGTGTGAGTTCTCGAGGTTTGATGAGGGATAGGGGGCCAATATAAGGCCCAAGTACCAGCACCCATCGCACATCATGTGCGCACATCCCCCAGGCCCCCTCGATCACTGGAACCGCAATGCCGGCGGTCAGGTTCTCCGACGATGCTCCGACGATGGTGCCCCGACGAAGAAAATTACGGCACCAGCACATGCCCGAGCCCAACATGTGCTGCCCCAACCCTCGGTCTGGTCTGATCTTAGATTGAGAATGAACTCCGTATGCCTAAGCCAACCGACGAAACGAGCGGGCAGGCGGGCGGGCACTACGTCGACCATAGAGACGAGATGCGCAAGCCGTGGATTGATGGGGTGGTAGGTGGGTTTAGGCAAATATTCATATTTTCTACATGCCAATGCATTTTCGTGGCTTGTAATTCATACAATGGTCCCTTAAGCTTTACCTGAAGTTCATGGCAAAGACGACTCGTTTTCTATTTTTCATGATTTTTTAAACTTTTTACGGTTAAGGATTTTTTAAAATTTTTTCAAAAGGAGTTTTGGCCCCAAACTTGGTAGACATGATCCTTGTATTTTTATTGGTATGCACAAAATAAATCAGCTAAAAACTCGAAGTGTACAAGATTTTGTGACCATTTGAAAAAAGTTTCCCCATTTTTGACACTTTAATAGCTACTGGCAACAAACCTGTAAAATCTCAAATGCTCTTTAAGGGGGTGTAAGTTCTCGACGTTTGATGAGGGATAGGGGGCCAATATAAGGGCCAAGTACCAGCACCCATCGCACATCATATGTGCACACCCCCCTAGCCCCCCCGATCATCGGAACCTCAATGTTGTCGGTCAGGTTCTCTGGCGATGCTCCGACGATGGTGCCCCGACAAAGAAAAATATGGCACCAGCACATGCTCGAGCCCACCATGTGATGTCGTAACCCTCGGTCCAGTCCGATCTTAGACTGGGAA
Organism: Durio zibethinus; assembly: GCF_002303985.1. The sequence goes on from NW_019167827.1 coordinate 13,648,541, forward strand.
TGAACTCCGTATTCCTAAGCCAACCGATAAAACGAGTGGGCAGGCAGGCGGGCGAGCACTACGCCGGCCAGAGAGACAGGATGCGCAAGCTGTGGATCGATAGGGTGGTAGGTGGGTTTAGGCACATCTTCATATTTCTGCATGCCAATGCCATTTTTATGGCTTGTAAATTTATACAATGGTCCCTTAAGCCTTCATGTGAAGTTTCATGGCAAGACGACTCATTTTCTATTTTTCACGATTTTTGAAACTTTTTACGGTTCGGGATTTTTTAAAATTTTTTCGGAAGGAGTTTTGGCCCCAAACTTGGTAGACGTGATCCTTGTATTTTTGTTGGCATGCACAAACAAAATTCAGCTAAAAACTCGAAGTGTACAAGATTTTGTGAACATTTGAAAAAAGTGTCCCCATTTCAGACACTTTAATGACTACTGGAAGCAAACCTGTAAAATCTCAAATGCTCTTTAAGGGGTGTGAGTTCTCAAGGTTTAATGAGGGATAGGGGGCCAATATAAGGGCCAAGTACCATCACCCATTGCACATCATGTGCGCACACCCCCCGGCCCCCTCGATTGTCGAAACCCCAATCCTGCCGATCAGGTTCTCCGGTGATGCTCCGACGATGGTGCCCCGATGAAGAAAAATGTGACACCAACACATTCTCGAGCCTAGCATGTGCTGCCGCAACCCTTGGTCCGGTTCGATCGTAGACTTGGAATGAACTCTGTATGCCTAAGCCAACCAACCAAACGAGCGAGTGGACGGGCGGGCACTACGCCGGCCAGAGAGACGGGATGCGCAAGCCGTGGGTCGATAGGGTGGTAAGTCGGTTTAGGCACATCTTAATATTTTCGCGTGCCAATGCCATTTTTATGGCTTGTAAATTCATACAATGGTCCCTTAAGCCTTCATGTGAAGTTTCATGGCAAGACGACTCATTTTTATTTTTCATGATTTTTGAAACTTTTTACGGTTCGAGATTTTTTAAAATTTTTTCGGAAGGTGTTTTGAACCCAAACTTGGTAGACGTGATCCTTTTATTGTTGTTGGCATGCACAAAAAAATCAGCAAAAAAATCGAAGCGTACAAGATTTTGTTACCATTTGAAAATAGTGTCCCCATTTTAGACACTTTAATGGCTACTGGCAGCAAACCTGTAACATCTCCAATGCTCTTTAAGGGGTGTGAGTTCTCGAGGTTTGATGAGGGATAGGGGGCCAATATTAGGGCCAAGTACCAGCACCCATCGCACATCATGTGCGCACACCCTCCCGGCCCCCCCGATCGCCGGAACCCTAATGTCACCGGTCAAGTTCTCCGGCGATGCTCAGACGATGGTGCCCCGGTGAAGAAAAATACGGCACCAGCACATGCCCAAGCCCAGCATGTGCTGCCGCAAACCTCGGTCTGGTCCGATCTTAGCCTGGGAATGAACTCCATATGCCTAAGCCAACCGACCAAATGAGCGGGCGGGCGGACGGACGGGCGGGCGGGCATTACGCCGGCTAGAGAGACGGGATGCGCAAGCCGTGGATCCATAGGGTGGTAGGTGGGTTTAGTCACATCTTCATATTTTTGCATGCCAATGCCATTTTTATGGCTTGTAAATTCATACAATGGTCCTTTAAGCCTTCACGTGAAGTTTCATGGCAAGACAACTCGTTTTCTATTTTTCATGATTTTCAAAACTTTTTGCGGTTCGGTATTTTTTAAAATTTTTTCAGAAGGATATTTGGCCCCAAACTTGGTAGACGTGATCCTTGTATTTTTGTTGGCATGCACAAAAAAACTCAGCTAAAAACTCAAAGTGTACAAGATTTTGTGACCATTTGAAAAAAGTGTCCCCATTTCAGACACTTTAATGGCTACTGGCAACAAACCTGTAAAATCTCAAATGCTCTTTAAGGGGGTGTGAGTTCTCAAGGTTTGATGAGGGATAGGGGGCCAATATAAGGGCCAAGTACAAGCACCCATCACACATCATGTGTGCACACCCCACCCCGGCCCCCCAATTATCGGAACCCAAATGCCGCCATTCAGGTTCTCCGGCGATGCTCCGACGATGGTGCCCCAACGAAGAAAAATGCGGCACCAGCACATGCCCGAGCCCAGCATGTGCTGTCGTAACCCTCGGTCCAGTCTGATCTTAGACTGGGAATGAACTTTGTATGCGTAAGCCATCCAACGAAACGAGCGGGCGAGCGAGCGGGCACTACGTCGGCCAGAGAGACGGGATGCGCAAGCCATGGATCGATAGGGTGGTAGGTGGGTTTAGGCACATATTCATATTTCTGCAAGCCAATGCCATTTTCATGGCTTGTAATTTCATACAATGGTCCATTACTTCGGAAGGAGTTTTGGTCCCAAACTTGGTAGACATGATCCTTGTATTTTTGTTGGCATGCACAAAAAAATTCAGCTAAAAACTCGAAGTGTACAAGATTTTGTGACCATTTGAAAAAAGTGTCCCCATTTCAGACACTTTAATGGCTACTGGCAACAAACCTGTAAAATCTCAAATGCTCTTTAAGGGGGTGTGAGTTCTTGAGGTTTGATGACTGAAAGGGGGCCAATATAAGGGTTAAATACCAGTGCCCATCGCACATCATGTGCGTACACCCCCCGGCCCCCCTGATCGTCGGAACCCCAATACCGCCGGTCAGGTTCTCCGATGATGCTCCGACGATGTTGTCCCGACGAAGAAAAATATGGCACCAGCACATGCCCGAGCCCAGCATGTGCTGTCGTAACCCTCGGTCCGATTCGATCTTAGACTGGGAATGAACTCTGTATGCTTAGACTGGGAATGAACTCTGCATGCCTAAGTCAACACACGAAAGGAGCGTGCGGGTGCTCAGCCGGCCAAAAGGGAGGGATGCGTAAGCCGGGGATCGGTTGGGTCCCCCTCAGTGTGCTGCTGATCTTGTTGCCGTAACCCTCGATCTGGTTTGATCTTAGACTGGGAATGAACTCCGTATGCCTAAGCCAACTGACGAAACGAGCGGGTGGGCGGGCGGGCACTACGTCGGCCAGAGAGACGGGATGTGCAAGCCATGGATCGATAGGGTGGTAGGTGGGTTTATGCGCATCTTCATATTTCTGCATGCCAATGCCATTTTTATGGCATGTAAATTCATACAATGGTCCCTTAAGCCTTCACGTGAAGTTTAATGGCAGGATAACTCGTTTTCTACTTTTCACAATTTTTGAAACTTTTTGGGAAGGAGTTTTGGCCCCAAACTTGGTAGACGTGATCCTTGTATTTTTGTTGGCATGCATAACAAAATTCAGATAAAAACTCGACGTGTACAAGAATTTGTGACCATTCAAAAAAAAATGTCCCCATTTCAGACACTTTAAGGGCTACTGGTGGCAAACCTGTAAAATCTCAAGTGCTCTTTAAGGGGGTGTGAGTTCTCGAGGTTTGATGAGGGATAGGGGGCCAATATAAGGGACAAGTAGAAGCACCCATCGCACATCATGTGCGCATACCCCCCCGGTTCCCCGATCGTCGGAACCCTAATGCTGCTGGTCAGGTTCTCCGACGTGGTATCCCGGCGTAGAAAATTGCGGCACCGACACATGCCTGATTCCAGCATGTGCTGCCGCAACCCTTGGGCCAATCCGATCTTAGACTGGGAATGAACTCCATATGCTTAGACTGGGAATGAACTCCGTACGCCTAAGTCAACTCACGAAACAAGCGTGCGGGCTCTCAGCCGGCCAGAGGGGTGGGATGTGCAAGCTGGGGATCGGTCGGGTCCCTCTGTGCGTGCTGTCGATCCTGCTGTCGTAACCCTTGGTCCAATCTAATCTTCGACAGGGAATGAACTCCGTATGCCTAAGCCAACCGACGAAACGAGTGAGCAGGCGGGCGGGCGGGCACTACGCCGGCCAGAGAGACGGGATGCGCAAGCCGTGGATTGATAGGGTGGTAGGTGGGTTTAGGTACATCTTCATATTTCTGTGTGCCAATGCCATTTTTATTTCTTGTAAATTCATACAATGGTCCCTTAAGCCTTCACGTGAAGTTTCATGGCAAGATGACTTGTTTTCTATTTTTCACAATTTTGGAAACTTTTTACGGTTCGGGATTTTTTAAAATTTTTTCGAAAGACGTTTTAGCCCCAAATTTGGTAGACGCGATGCTGGTATTTTTGTTGGCATGCACAAAAAAATTCAGCTAAAAACTTGAAGTGTATAAGATTTTGTGACCATTTGAAAAAAGTGTCCCCAGTTCAGACACTTTAATGGCTACTGGCAGCAAACTTGTAAAATCTCAAATGCTCTTTAAGGGGGTGTGACTTTTCGAGGTTTGATGAAGGATAAAGGGCCAGTATAAGGGCCAAGTACCAGCACCCATCGCACATCATGTGCCCATAGCCCCCGACCCCCCCGATCGCCGGATCCCCAATGTCGCCGGTCAGGTTCTCCGACGATGCTCCGACGACGCCCTGATGAAGAAAAATGTGGCACCAGCACATGCCCGAGCCCAGCATGTGCTGTCGCAACCCTCGGTTTGGTCCGATCTTAGAATGGGAATGAACTTCGTATGCTTAGACTGGGAATGAACTCCGTATGCCTAAGTCAACCCACGAAATGAGCGTGCGGGCGCTCAGCCGGCCAGAGGGGTGGGATGTGCAAGCCGGGGATCGATCGGATCCCCCTCTGCTTGCTGTCGATCCTGCTACCGCAACCCTCAGTTTGGTCTGATCTTATACTGGGAACAAACTCCGTATGCCTAAGCCAACCGATGAAACGAGCGGACGGGCGGGCGGGCACTATGCCGGCCAGAGAGACGGGATACGCAAGCCGTGGATCGATAGGGTGGTAGGTGGGTTTAGGCACATCTTCATATTTTAGCGTGCCAATGCCATTTTTATGGCTTGTAAATTGATACAATGATCCCTTAAGCCTTCACGTGAAGTTTCATGGCTGGACGACTCGTTTTCTATTTTCCACGATTTTCAAAACTCTTTACGGTTCAGGATTTTTGAAACTTTTTTCGAAAGGAGTTTTGGCCCCCAACTTGGAAGACGTGATCCTTGTATTTTTTTTGGCATGCACAAAAAAATTCAAATAAAAACTTGAAGTGACAAGGTTTTGTGACCATTTGAAAAAAGTGTCCTCATTCTAGACACTTTAATGGCTACTGGCAGTAAATCTGTAAAATCTCAAATGCTCTTTAAGGGGGTGTGAGTTCTCGAGGTTTGATAAGGGATAGGGGGCCAATATGAAGGCCAAGTACCAGCACCCATCACACATCATGTGCTTACACCCCCCCGACCCCCCCGATCGCTGGAACCCCAATTATGCCAGTCATGTTTTCCGACGATGCTCCGGCGATGGTGCCTCGACGAACAAAAATGCGGCACCAGCACATGAACGAGCCCAGCATGTGCTGCCGCAACACTCGGTTCGGTCTGATCTTAGACTGGGAATGAACTCTGTATGCTTAGACTGGGAATGAACTCCATATGCCTAAGTCAACCCACGGAACGAACGTGCGGGCGCTCAGTCGGCCAGAGGGGCGGGATGCGCAAGCCGGGGATCGGTCGGGTCCCCCTTTGCATGCTGCCGATCCTGCTGCTGCAACCCTCGGTCCAGACCAATCTTAGACTGGGAATGAACTTTGTATACTAAGCCAATCGACGAAACGAGCAAGCAGGCGGGCGGGCAGGCGGGCACTACGTTGGCCAGAGAGACGAGATGCGCAAGTCGCGGATCGATAGGGTGGCAGGTTGGTTTAGGCACATCTTCATATTTCTGCCTGCCAATGCCATTTTTATGGCTTGTAAATTCATACAATGGTCCCTTAAGACTTCACGTGAAGTTTCTTGGCAAGCTGACTCATTTTCTATTTTTCATGATTTTGAAAACTCTTTGCGGTTCAGGATTTTTTAAAATTTTTTTGGAAGGAGTTTTAGCCCCCAACTTGGAAGACGTGATCCTTGTATTTTTGTTGGCATGCACAAAAAAATTCAGCTAAAAACTCGAAGTGTACAAGATTTTGTGACCATTTGAAAAAAGTGTCCCCATTTCAAACACTTTAATGGCTACTGGCAGCAAACCTGTAAAATCTCGAATGCTCTTTAAGGGGGTGTGAGTTCTCAAGGTTTGATGAGGGATAGGGGGCCAATGTAAGGGCCAAGTACCAGCACCCATTGCACATCATGTGCGCACACCCCCCCCGGCCCTCCCGATCGCCGGAACCCCAATGTCGCCGGTCAGGTTCTCTGGCGATGCTCCGGCGATGGTGCCCCGATGAAGAAAAATGCGGCACCAGCACATGCCCGAGCCCAGAATGTGCTGCCGCAACCCTCGGTCCAGTCCGATCATAGACTGGGAATGAACTCCGTATGCTTAGACTGGGAATGAACTCCATATGCCTAAATCAACCCATAAAACGAGCGTGCGGGCGCTCAGCTGGCCAGAGGGGCGGGAGGTGCAAGCCGGGGATCGGTAGGGTCCCCCTCTACGTGGTGCTGATCTTGCCACCGCAACCCTTGGTTTGGTCTGATCTTAGACTGGGAATGAACTCCGTATCCCTAAGCCAACCGATGAAACGAGCGGGCGGGTGGGCGGGCCAGAGGGACGGGATGCGCAAGCCGTGGATCGATAGGGTGGTAGGTGAGTTTAGGCACATCTTCATATTTCTAGGTGCCAATGCCATTTTTATGGCTTGTAAAATCATGCAATGGTCCCTTAAGTCTTCACGTGAAGTTTCATGGCAGGACGACTCCTTTTTTATTTTTCATGATTTTCAAAACTCTTTGCGGTTTGGGATTTTTTAAAATTTTTTCGGAAGGAGTTTTGGCCCCCAACTTGGAAGACGTGATCCTTGTATTTTTTTTGGCATGCACAAATAAATTCAGCTAAAAACTCGAAGTGTACAAGATTTTGTGACCATTTGTAAAAAGTGTCCCTATTCCAGACACTTTAATGGCTACTGGCAGCAAATCTGTAAAATCTCAAATGCTCTTTAAGGGGGTATGAGTTCTCGAGGTTTGATGAGGGATAGGGGGCCAATATAAGGGCCAAGTACCAGCACCCATCGCACATCATTTGCGCACACACCCCCGGCCCACCCGATCGTCGGAATCCCAATTATGCCGGTCAGGTTCTCTGACGATGCTCCAGCGATGGTGCCCCGATGAACAAAAATACGGCAACAGCACATGCCCGAGCCCAGCATGTGCTGCCATAACCCTCGGTCCGGTCTGATCTTAGACTGGGAATGAACTCCATATGCTTAGACTGGGAATGAACCCCATATGCCTAAGTCAACCCACAAAACGAGCGTGCAGGCGCTCAGCCGGCCAGAAGGGCGGGATGCACAAGTCGGGGATCGGCTGGGTACCCCTCTGTGTGCTGCCGATCCTACTACTGCAACCCTCGGTCTGGTCAGTCTTAGACTGGGAATGAACTCCGTATGCCTAAGCCAAATGATGAAACGAGTGGGCAGGCGGGCAGGCGGGCACTACGTCGACCAGAGAGACGGGATGCGTAAGCCATGGATCGATAGGGTGGTAGGTGGGTTTAGGCTCATATTCATATTTTTGTGTGCCAATGCCATTTTTATGGCTTGTAAATTCATACAATGGTCCCTTAACCTTTCACGTGAAGTTTCATGGCAAGACGACTCATTTTCGATTTTTCACGATTTTTGAAAGTTTTTGGGGTTCGGGATTTTTTCAAATTTTTTCGGAAGGAGTTTTCGCCCCAAACTTGGTAGACGTGATCCTTGTATTGTTTTTGGCATGCACAAAAACATTCAGCTAAAAACTCGAAGTGTACAAGATTTTGTGACCATTCGAAAAAAGTGTCCCCATTTCAGACACTTTAATGGCTACTGGCAGCAAACCTGTAAAATCTCAAATGCTCTTTAAGGGGGTATGAGTTCTCAAGGTTTGATGAGGGATAGGGGGCCAATATAAGGGCCAAGTACCTGCACCCATCGGACATCATGCGGGCACACCCCCCAGCCCCCTGATCGCTGGAACCCCAATGCCGCCGGTCAGGTTCTCCGGCGATACTCCGGTGATGGTGCCCCGGTGAAGAAAAATGCGGCACCAGCACATGCCCGAGCCGGGCATGTGCTGCTGCAACCTTCGGTCTGATCCGATCTTAAACTAGGAATGAACTCCGTATGCTTAGACTGGGAATGAACTTTGTATGCCTAAGTCAACCCATGAAACGAACGTGCGGGCACTCAACCAGCCAGAGGGGCAGGATACGCAAGCTGGGGATCGACCGGGTCCCCCTCTACATGCTATCGATCCTACTGCCGCAACCCTCGGTCTGATCCAATCTTAGACTAGGAATGAACTCCGTATGCCTAAGCCAACCGACGAAACGAGCGGACGGGCGGTCGGGTGGGCGGGCACTACGTCGGCCAGAGAGATAGGATGCACAAGTCGTGGATCGATAGGGTGGTAGGTGGGTTTAGGCACATCTTCATATTTCTGCATTCCAATGCCATTTTTATGGCTTGTAAATTGATACAATGATCCCTTAAGCCTTCACGTGAAGTTTCATGGAAGAAGGACTCATTTTCTATTTTCCACGATTTTCAAAACTCTTTGCGGTTCGGGATTTTTGAAAATTTTTTCGGAAGGAGTTTTGGCCCCCAACTTGGAAGACGTGATCATTGTATTTTTGTTGGCATGCGCAAAAAAATTCAGCTAAAACCTCGAAGTGACAAGATTTTGTGACCATTTGAAAAAAGTGTCCCAATTCCAGACACTTTAATGGCTACTGGCAGCAAACCTGTAAAATCTCAAATGCTCTTTAAGGGGGTGTGGGTTCTCAAGGTTTGATGAGGGATAGGGGGCCAATATAAGGGCCAAGTACCAGCACCCATCGCACATCATGGGCGCACACCCCCCCCGTCCCCCCGATCGTCGGAACCCTAATATCGTTGGTCAGGTTCTCCGGCGATGCTCCGACGATTGTGCCTCGACGAAGAAAAATGCGGTACCAGCACATGCCCGAGCCCAGCATGTGCTGCTGCAACCCTCAGTCCAGTTTGATCTTAGACTAGGAATGAACTCCGTATGCTTAGACTGGGAATAAACTCCATATGCCTAAGCTAACCCATGAAACAAGCGTGTGGGTGCTCAGCTGGCCAGAGGGGCGAGATGCGCAAGTCGGGGATCAGTCGGGTCCCCCTTTGCATGCTGTCGATCCTGCTATAGCAACCCTCAGTTCAGTCTGATCTGAGAGTGGGAATGAACTACGTATGCCTAAGCCAACCGACGAAACGAGAGGGCGGGCGGACAGGTGGGCACTACGCCGGCCAGAGAGACGGGATGCGCAAGCCATGGATCGATAGGGTGGTAGGTGGGTTTAGGCACAACTTCATATTTCTACATGCCAATGCCATTTTTATGGCTTGTAAATTCATACAATGGTCCCTCAAGCCTTCACGTGAAGTTTCATGGCAAGACGACTCGTTTTTTATTTTTCACGATTTTTAAAACTTTTTAAAATTTTTTCGGAAGGTGTTTTGGCCCCAAACTTGGTAGACGTGATCCTTGTATTTTTGTTGGCATGCATAAAAACATTCAGCTAAAAATTTGAAGTGTACAAGATTTTGTGACCATTTGAAAAAGGTGTCCCCATTTCAGACACTTGACTGGCTACTGGCAGCAAACCTGTAAAATCTCAAATGCTCTTTAAGGTGGTGTAAGTTCTTGAGGTTTGATGAGGGATAGGGGGCCAATATAAGGGCCAAGTACCACCACCCATCGCACATCACGTGCGCACACCCCCCGGCCCTTCCGATCGATGGAACCTCAATGTCGTCGGTCAGGTTCTCCGACAATGCTCCGGCGATGGTGCCCTAACGAAGAAAAATGCGGCTCCAGCACATGCCCGAGCCCAGCATGTGTTGCCGTAACCCTCGGTCCGGTCCGATCTTAGACTGGGAATGAACTCCATATGCTTAGACTGGGAATAAACTCCATATGCCTAAGCCAACCCACGAAACGAGCGTGCGGGCGCTCAGTCGGCCAGAGGGGCGGGATGCGCAAGCTGGGGATCGACCGGGTCCCCCTCTGCGTGCTGCCGATCCTACTGCCGTAACCCTCGGTCCAATCTGATCTTAAACTAGGAATGAACTACGTGTGCCTAAGCCAATCGATGAAACGAGCGGGCGGGCGGGCGGGCACTACGCCGGGCAGAGAGACGGGATGCGCAAGCCGTGGATCGATAAGGTGGTAGGTGAGTTTAGGCACATCTTCATATTTCTATGTGCCAATGCCATTTTTATGGCTTGTAAATTCATACAATGGTCCCTTAAGCCTTCACGTGAAGTTTCATGGCAAGACGACTCGTTTTCTATTTTTCACGATTTTTGAAACTTTTTCCTGTTCGGGATTTTTTAAAATTTTTTCAAAAAGAGTTTTAACCCCAAACTTGGTAGATGTGATACTTGTATTTTTGTTGGCATGCACAAAAAAATTCAGCTAAAAACTCGAAGTGTACAAGATTTTGTGACCATTTAAAAAAAGTGTCCCCATTTCAAACATTTTAATGGCTACTGGCAGCAAACCTGTAAAATCTCAGATGCTCTTTAAGGGGTGTGAGTTCTCAAGGTTTGGTGAGGGATAAGGGGCCAATATAAGGGCCAAGTACCAGCACCCATTGCACATCATGTGCGCACACGCCCCTGGCAGCCCCAATCATCGGAACCCCAATGCCGTCGGTCAGGTTCTCCGGTGATGCTCCGGTGATGGTGCCCCGGAGAAGAAAAATATGGCACCAGCACATGCCCGAGCCTAGCATCTTCTGCCGTAACCCTCGGTCCGGTCCGATCTTAGACTGGGAATGAACTCTGCATGCTTAGACTGAGAATGAACTCCGTATGCCTAAGTCAACCCACGAAATGAGCATGCGACCGCTCAGCCGGCCAGAGGGGCGGAATGCGCAAGCTGGGGATCGGCTGGGTCACCCTTTACGTGCTGCTGATCCTGCTACCACATCCTTCGGTCTGGTCCAATCTTAGACTGGGAATGAACTCCGTATGCCTAAGCCAATCGACGAAATGAATGGGCGGGCGGGCGGGCACTACGCCGGCTAGAGAGACGGGATTCGCAAGCCATGGATCGAAGGGTGGTAGGTGAGTTTAGGCACATCTTCATATTTCTATTTTCCAATGCCATTTTTATGGCTTGTAAATTCATACAATAGTCCCTTAAGCCTTCACGTGAAGTTTCATGGCAAGACGACTCGTTTTCTATTTTTCATAATTTTTGAAACTTTTTACGATTCGAGATTTTTTTAATTTTTTCAAAAGGAGTTTTGGTGCCAAACTTGGTAGATGTGATCCTTGTATTTTTTTTGGTACGCACAAAAAAATTCAACTAAAAACTCGAAGTGTACAAGATTTTGTGACCATTTGAAAAAAGTGTCCCCATTTGAGACACTTTAATGACTACTGGCAGCAAACCTGTAAAATCTCAAATGCTCTTTAAGGGGGTGTGAGTTCTCGAGGTTTGATGAGGGCAAGGGGCCAATATAAGGGCAAGTACCAGCACCCATCGCACATCATGTGCGCATAACCCCCCCCGGCCCCCCTATCATCGGAACCCCAATACCGTCGGTCAAGTTCTCCGGCGATGGTGCCCCGGTGAAGAAAAATACGACACCAGCACATGCCCAAGCCCAGCATGTACTACCGCAACCCTCGATCCAATCCGATCTTAGACTGGGAATGAACTCCGAATGCTTCGATTGAGAATGAACTCCATATGCCTAAGTCAAACCACGAAACGAGCGTGCGGGCGCTCAGCCGGCCAGAGGGGCGGGATGCGCAAGTCAGAGATCGGCCGGGTCCCCCTCTGCATGCTCCCAATCTTGCTGCCGCAACCCTTTGCTTGATCCGATCTTAGACTGGGAATGAACTCCGTATGCCTAAGCCAATCGACGAAACAATCGGGCGGGCGGGCGGCACTACGTCGGCCAGAGAGACGGGATGCGCAAGTCGTGGATCGATAGGGTGGTAGGTGGGTTTAGGCACATCTTCATATTTCTACGTGCCAATGCCATTTTTAAGGCTTGTAAATTCGTAGAATGGTCCCGTAAGCCTTCACGTGAAGTTTCATGGCAAGACGACTTATTTTCTATTTTTCACGATTTTTGAAACTTTTACGGTTCGAGAATTTTTAAAATTTTTTCAGAAGGAGTTTTGGCCCCAAACTTGGTAGACGTGATCCTTGTATTTTTGTTGGCATGCATAAACAAATTTAGCTAAAAACTCGAAGTGTACAAGATTTTGTGACCATTTGAAAAAGTGTCCCCATTTCAGACACTTTAATGGCTACTGGCAGCAAACCTGTAAAATCTCAAATGCTCTTTAAGGGGGTGTGACTTCTCAAGGTTTGAAGATGGATAGGGGGCCAATATAAGGGCCAAGTAACAGCACCCATCGCACATCATGTGCGCAAACCCCCGGCCCCCCCGATCATCAAAACCCCAATACCGTCGGTCAGGTTCTCCGATGATGCTCCGGCGATGGTGCCACGACGAAGAAAAATGCGGCACCAGCACATGCTCGAGCGCAGCATGTGCTGCTGCAACCCTCCGTTTGGTCTGATCTTAGACTAGGAATGAACTCCGCATGCCTAAGCCAACCGACGAAACGAACGGGCGGGCAGGCGGGCACTACGCCGATCAGAGAGACGGGATGCGTAAGCCGTGGATCGATAGGGTGGTAGGTTGGTTTCGGCACATCTTCATATTTCTGTGCGCCAATGCCATTTTTATGGCTTGTAAATGCATACAATGGTCCCTTAAGCCTTCACATGAAGTTTCATGGCAAGACGACTCATTTTCTATTTTTCACGATTTTTGACACATTTTACGGTTCGGGGTTTTTTAAAATTTTTTCAAAGGGAGTTTTGGCATCAAACTTGGTAGACGTGATCCTTGTATTTTTGTTGGCATGCACAAAAAAATTCAGCTAAAAACTCGAAGTGTACAAGATTTTGTGGCCATTTGAAAAAAGTGTCCCCATTTCAGACACTTTAATGGCTATTGGCAGCAAACCTGTAAAATCTCAAATGCTATTTAAAGGGGTGTGAGTTCTTAAGGTTTGATGAGGGATAGGGGGCCAATATAAGGGCCAAGTACCGGCAGCCATCACACATCATGTACGCACACCCCCCTCGGCTCCCCCCGATCGCAGGAACCCCAATGCCGCCGGTCAGGTTCTCCGGCAATGCTTCGACGATGGTGCCCTGACGAAGAAAATGTAGCACCAGCACATGCCCAAGCCCAGCATGTGCTGCCGCAACCCTCGATCCGGTCTGATCTTAGATGAAACGAGTGGGCGGGCACTACGTCGACCAAAGAGATGGGATGCGCAAGCCGTGGATCGATAGGGTGGTAGGTGGGTTTACGCACATCTTCATATTTCTGCATGCCAATGCCATTTTTATGGCTTGTAAATTCATAAAATGGTCCCTTAAGCCTCCACGTGAAGTTTCATGACAAGACGACTCGTTTTCTATTTTTCACGATTTTTGAAACTTTTTAGGTTCGAAATTTTTTAAAATTTTTTCAGAAGGAGTTTTGGCCCCAAACATGGTAGACGTGATCCTTGTATTTTTGTTGGCTTGCATAAAAAAATTCAGCTAAAAACTGAAAGTGTACAAGATTTTGTGACCAATTGAAAAAAGTATCCCTATTTCAGACACTTTAATGGCTACTGGTAGCAAACCTGTAAAATCTCAAATGTGCTTTAAGGGGGTGTGAGTTCTCGAGGTTTGATGAGGGATAAGGGCCAAGTACCAGCACCCACCGCACATCATATGCGCACACCCCCCACGATCGCCGGAACCCTAATGCCGTCGGTCAGGTTCTCTGGTGATGTTCCTTTGATGGTGCCCTAACGAAGAAAAATGCGGCATCAGCATGTGCAGGTGCTCAGCCGACCAGAGGGGCAAGATGGGCAAGCCGGGGGTCGATCGGGTTCCCCTTTGCGTGCTACCAATCCTACTGCTGCAACCCTCGGTCCGGTCTGATCTTAGACGGGGAATGAACTCCGTATGCCTAAGCCAACCAACAAAACGAGTGGGTGGGCGGGCACTACGCCGGCCAGAGAGACGGGATGTGCAAGCCGTGGATCGATAGGGTGGTAGGTGGGTTGAGGCACATCTTCAAATTTTTGCATGCGAATGCCATTTTTATGGCTTGTAAATTCATACAACGGTCCCTTAAGCCCTCACGTGAAGCTTCATGGCAAGACGACTTGTTTTCTATTTTTCATGATTTTCAAAACTTTTTACGGTTTGAGATTTTTTAAAATTTTATCGGAAATAGTTTTGGCCCCAAACTTGGTAGATGTGATCCTTGTATTTTTTTTGGAATGCACAAAAAAATTCAGCTAAAAACTCGAAATGTACAAGATTTTGTTACCATTTGAAAAAAGTGTCCTCATTTGAGACACTTTAATGGCTACTGGCAGCAAACCTGTAAAATCTCAAATGCTCTTTAAGGGGGTGTGAGTTCTTGAGCTTTGATGAGGGATAGGGAGCCAATATAAGGGCCAAGTACCAGCACCCATCGCACATCATGTGCGCACACCCCCCGGCCCCCCCGATCGTCGAAACCCCAATGTCGTCGGTCAGGTTCTCCGGTGATGCACCGATGTTGGTGCCCCGATGAAGAAAAATGTGACACCAGCAAATGCTCGAGCCCAGCATATGCTGCCCCAACCCTCGGTCTGATCTGATCCGATCTTAGACTGGGAATGAACTCCGTATGCTTAGACTGGGAATGAACTCCGTATGCCTAATTCAACCCACGAAATGAGCGTGCGGGCGCTCAGCTGGCCAGAGGGGCGAGATGCGTAAGCCGGGGATCGATCGGGTCCCCCTCTACGTGCTGCCGATCCTGCTGCTGCAACCCTCAGTCTGGTCTGATTTTAGACTGGGAATGAACTCCGTATGCCCAAGCCAACCGATGAAACGAGTGGGCGGGCGGTCGGGCAGTCGGGCGGGCGGGCACTACGCCAGCCAGAGAGACGGGATGCGCAAGCCGTGGATCGATAGGGTGGTAGGTGGGTTTAGGCATATCTTCATATTTCTACATGCCAATGCCATTTTTATGGCTTGTAAATTCATACAATGGTCCCTTAAGCCTTCACGTGAAGTTTCATGGCAAGACGACTTGTTTTCTATTTTTCACGATTTTTGAAACTTTTTGCAGTTTGGGATTTTTTAAAATTTTTTCGAAAGGAGATTTGGCCCCAAACTTGGTAAACGTGATCCTTGTATTTTTGTTGGCATGAACAAAAAAATTGAGCTAAAAACTTGAAGTGTACAAGATTTTGTGACCATTTGAAAAAAGTGTCCCATTTCAGACACTTTAATGGCTACTGCAGCAAACATGTAAAATCTCAAATGCTCTTTAATGGTTCTTTAAGGGGGTGTGAGTTCTCGAGGTTTGATGAGGGATAGGAGGTCAATATAAGGGAAAAATACCAGCGCCCATCGCACATCATGTGCGCACACCCCCCTCGGCCCCCCCGATCGTTGGAACCTCAATGCCGCCGGTCAGGTTCTCCGGCAATGGTCCGACGATGGTCCGACAATGGTGGCCCGACGAAAAAAAATGCAGCACCGTCACATGCTCAAGCCCAGCATGTGCTACCACAACCCTCGGTTTGGTCCGATCTTAGGCTGGGAATGAACTCCGTATGCTTAGACTGGGAATTAACTCCGTATGCCTAAGTCAACCAACGAAACGAGCGTGCGGGCGCTCAGCCGACCAGAGGGGCCGGATGCGCAAGCCGAGGATCAGTCAGGTCCCCCTATTCATGCTACCGATCTTGCTGCCACAACCCTCGGTTCGGTCTGATCTTAGACTGGGAATGAACTCTGTATGCCTAAGCCAATCGATGAAACGAGCGGGCGGGCGGGCGGGCACTACGCCAGCCAGAGAGATGGGATGCGCAAGCCGTGTATCGATAGGGTGGTAGGTGGGTTTAGGCACATCTTCATATTTCTACGTGCTAATGCCATTTTTATGGCTTTTAAATTCATACAATGGTCCCTTAAGCCTTCACGTGTAGTTTCATGGCAAGACGACTCGTTTTCTATTTTTCATGATTTTTGAAACTTTTTGCGATTCGGGATTTTTTAAAATTTTTTTGGAAGGAGTTTTGGCCCCAAACTTGTTAGACATGATCCTCATATTTTTGTTGGCATGCATAAAAAATTCAGCTAAAAACTCGAAGTTTACAAGATTTTGTGACCATTTGAAAAAAGTGTCCACATTTTAGACACTTTAATGGCTACTGGCAGCAAACCTGTAAAATCTCAAATGCTCTTTAAAGGGGTGTTAGTTCTTGAGGTTTGGTGAGGGATAGGGGGCCAATATAAGGGAAAAGTACCAGCGTCCATTGCACATCATGTGCGCACACCCCCCCGGCCCCCCGATCGCTGGAACCCCAATGCCGCCAGTCAGGTTCTCCAGCGATGCTCCGACGATGGTGCCCCGATGAAGAAAAATGCGGCACCAGCACATGCCCGAGCCCAGCATGTGCTGCCGTAACCCTCGGTCTGGTCCAATCTTAGACTGTGAATGAATTCCATATGCTTAGACTGGGAATGAATTCCGTATGCCTAAGTCAACCCATGAAACGAGCGCGCGGGCGCTCAGCCGGCCAGAGGGGCGGGATGTGCAAGCTGGCGATCGATCGGGTCCCCCTCTACGTGCTGCCCATCCTGCTACCACAACCCTCGGTCTGGTCCGACCTTAGACTGGGAATGAACTCCGTATGCCTAAGCCAACCGACGAAACGAGCGGGCGGGCAGGCGGGCGGGCACTACGTCGGCCAGAGAGATGGGATTCACAAGCCGTGGATCGTTAGGGTGGTAGGTGGGTTTAGGCACACTCTTCATATTTCTGCGTGCCAATGCGATTTTTTTGGCTTGTAAATTCGTATAATGGTCCCTTAAGCCTTCACGTGTAGTTTCATTGCAAGATGACTCGTTTTCTATTTTTCACGATTTTTAAAACTTTTTGTGGTTCAGGATTTTTTTAAATTTTTTCGGAAGGATTTTTGGCCCGAAACATGGTAGACATGATCCTTGTATTTTTTTTGGCACACACAAAAAAATTCAGCTAAAAATTTGAAGTGTACAAGATTTTGTGACCATTTGAAAAAAGTGTCCCCATTTCAGACACTTTAATGGGTATTGGCAGCAAACCTGTAAAATCTCAAATGCTCTTTAAGGGGGTGTGAGTTCTTGAGCTTTGATGAGGGATAGGGGGCCAATATAAGGGCCAAGTTCTAGCACCCATCGCACATCATGTGCTTACACCCCCACGGCCCCCGCGATCGTCGGAACCTCAATGCTGCCGGTCAGGTTCTCTGGCGATGCTTCGGTGATGGTGCCCCGACGAAGAAAAATGCCGCACTAGCACATGCCCGAGCCCAGCATGTGCTGTCGCAATCCTCGATCTGATCTTAGACTGGGAATGAACTCCGTATGCTTAGACTGGGAATGACCTCCGTATGCTTAAGTCAACCCACGAAATGAGCGTACGGGCACTCAGCCTGCTAGAGGGGCGGTATGCGTAAGCCGATGATTGGCCGGGTCCTCCTCTACGTGCTGCCGGTCCTATTGCCTTAACCCTCAGACTGATTCGATCTTGGATTGGGAATGAACTTCGTATGCCTAAGCCAACCGATGAAACGAACGGGCGGGCAAGCAGAAGGGCATTATGTCAACATGAGAGACGGGATGCGCAAGCCATGGATCGATAGGGTGGTAGGTGGGTTTAGGCACATCTTCATATTTCTGCATGCCAATGCCATTTTTATGGCTTGTAAATTCATACAATGGTCCCTTAAGCCTTCACATGAAGTTTCATGGCAAGACGACTTGTTTTCTATTTTTCATGATTTTCGAAACGTTTTGCGGTTCGGGATTTTTTAAAATTCTTTCGGAAGGAGTTTTCACCCCAAACTTGGCAGACGTGATCCTTGTATTTTTGTTGGCATGCACAAAACAATTCAGCTGAAAACTCGAAGGGTACAAGATTTTGTAACCATTTGAAAAAAGTGTCCACATTTTAGACACTTTAATGGCTACTAGCAGCAAACCTGTAAACTCTCAAATCCTCTTTAAGTGGGTGTGAGTTCTCGAGGTTTGATGAGGGATAGGGGGCCAATATAAGGGCCAAGTACCAGCACCCATCGCACATCATGTGCACACACCCCCCCGGCCCCCTCGATTGCCAGAACGCCAATACCGCCGGTCAGGTTCTCCGACGAAGAAAAATGCGGCACCAGTACATGCCCGAGCCCAGCATGTGCTGTCGCAACCCTCGGTCTGGTCCGATCTTAGACTAGCAATGAACTCTGTATGCTTAGACTGGCAATCAACTCCGTATGGCTAAGTCAACCCATGAAATGAGCATGCGGGAGCTCAGCTGACCAGAGGGGCGAGATGCGCAAGCCGGGGATCAGTCAGGTCCCCCTAAGCGTGCTGCCGATCCTACTACTGCAACCCTCAGTCCGGTCCGATCTTAGATTGGGAATGAACTCCGTATGCCTAAGCCAACCGACGAAACGAGAGGGCGGGCGAGGGGCACTACACGGGCCAGAGAGACGGGATGCGCAAGCCGTGGATCGATAGGGTGGTAGGTGGGTTTAGGCACATCTTCATATTTTTGCATGCCAATGCCATTATTATGGCTTGTAAATTCATACAATGGTCCCTTAAGCCTTCACGTGAAGTTTCATCTCATTTTCTATTTTTCACAATTTTCAAAACATTTTGTGGTTCAGCATTTTTTAAAATTTTTTCGGATGGAGTTTTGGCCCCAAACTTGGTAGACGTGATCGTTGTATTTTTGTTGCATGTACAAAAAAATTCAACTAAAAACTCAAAGTGTACAAGATTTTGTGACCATTTGAAAAAAGTGTCCACATTTCAGACACTTTAATGGCTACTAGCAGCAAACCTGTAAACTCTCAAATCCTCTTTAAGGGGGTGTGGGTTCGCGAGGTTTGATGAGGGATAGAGGGCCAATCTAAGGGCCAAGTACCAGCACCCATCACACATATGTGCGCACACCCCCTGGCCCCCCGATCGTCGGAACCCCAATGCTGCTGGTCAAGTTCTCCGGTGATGCTCCAACGATCATGCCCCGATCGAAGAAAAATGCGGCACCAGCACACGCCCAAGCCTAACATGTGTTGCTGTAACCCTCGGTCCGACCTGATCTTAGATTGGGAATGAACTCCGTATGCTTAGACTGGGAATGAACTCTGTATGCCTAAGTCAACCCACGAAATGAGCGTGCGGGTGCTCAGTCGGCTAGAGGGGCGGGATGCACAAGCCTGGGATCGATTGGGTCCCCCTTTGGGTGCTATCGATCCTACTGCCGCAACCCTCGGTCCGATCAGATCTTAAACTGGGAATGAACTCTGTATGCTTAGACTGGGAATGAACTTCATTTGCCTAAGTCAACCCTCGAAACGATCGTGCGGGCACTCAGTTGGCCAGAGGGGCAAGATGCGCAAGCCGACGATCGATCGAGTCCCCCTCTGCGTGCTGCCGATCCTGCTGCCGCAACCTTCAGTCCAGTCTGATCTTAGACTGGGAATGAAATCCGTATGACTAAGCCAACCGACGAAACGAACGGGCGATTGGGCACTACGCCGGCCAGAGAGGCGGGATGTGCAAGCCGTGGATCGATAGGGTGGTAGGTGGGTTTGGGTACATCTTCCTATTTCTGCATGCCAATGCCATTTTTATGGCTTGTAAATTCATACAATGGTCCCTTAAGCCTTCACGTGAAGTTTCATGGCAACACGACTCGTTTTCTATTTTTCACGATTTTTGAAAGTTTTTATGGTTCGAGATTTTTTAAAATTTTTTTGGAAGGATTTTTGGCCCCAAACTTGGTAGACGTGATCCCTGCATTTTTTTTGGCATGCACAAAAAAATTGAGCTAAAAACTTGAAGTGTACAAGATTTTGTGACCATTGGAAAAAAGTGCCCCCATTTCAGACACTTTAATGGCTACTGGTAGCAAACTTGTAAAATCTCAAATGCTCTTTAAGGGGGTCTGAGTTCTCGAGGTTTGATGAGGGATAGGGGGCCAATATAAGGGCCAAGTACCAGCACCCATCGCACATCATGTGCGCACACACCCCTCGGCCCCCCCGATCGTCAGTACCCCCAATGCCGTCGGTCAGGCTCTTCAGCGATGGTCCGACGATGGTGCCCCAGTGAAGAAAATTGTGGCACCAGTACATGCCTGAGCACAGCATATGCTGCTGCAACCCTTGGTACAATCGGATCTTAGACTGGGAATGAACTCCGTATGCCTAAGCCAACTGACGAAATGTGCGATCGGGCAGGCGGGCACTACGCCGGCCAGAGAGACGGGATGCAAAAGTCGTGGATCGATAGGGTGGTTGGTGGGTTTAGGCACATCTTCATATTTCTGTGTGCCAATGCCATTTTTATGGCTTGTAAATTCATACAATGGTCCCTTAAGCCTTCATGTGAAGTTTCATGGCAAGACGACTCATTTTCTATTTTTCACGATTTTTGAAACTTTTGACGGTTCAGGATTTTTTAAAATTTTTTGGGAAGGGATTCTGGCCCCAAACTTGGTAGACGTGATCCTTGTAATTTTGTTGGCATGCATGAAACAATTCAGTTAAAACATCGAAGTGTACAAGATTTTTTGACCATTTGAAAAAAGTGTCCCCATTTCAAACACTTTAATGGCTACTGGTAGCAAACTTGTAAAATCTCAAATGCTCTTTAAGGGGGTGTGAGTTCTTGAAGTTTGATGAGGGATAGGGGGCCAATATAAGGGCCAAGTACCAGCACCCATCATACATCATGTGCGCACACCCTTCCCGACCCCCCTGATCGCCGGAACCCCAATGCTGCCGGTCAGGTTCTCCGATGCTGCTCTGACGATGAGGCCCCGGCGAAGAAAAATGTGACACCAGCACATGCTCGAGCCCAGCAAGTGCTACCGCAACCCTCGGTCTGGTCCAATCTTAGACTGGGAATGAACTCCGTATGCTTAGACTGGGAATGAACTCCGTATGTCTAACTCAACCCACGAAACGAACGTGCGGGCGCTCAGCCAGCCAGAGGGGCGGGATGCGCAAGTCGGGGATCATCCGGGTCTCCCTCTACGTGCTACCGATCCTACTGCCGTAACCCTCGGTCCGATCCGATCTTAGACTGGGAATGAACTCCGAATGCCTAAGTCAACCGACGAAACGAGCGGGCGGGCACTACGTCTGCCTGAGAGACGGGATGCGTAGGCCGTGGATCGATAGGGTGGTAAGTGGGTTTAGGCACATCTTCATATTTCTGTGTGCCAATGCCATTTTTACGGCTTGTAAATTCATACAATGGTCCCTCAAGCCTTCACGTGAAGTTTCATGGCAAGACGACTCGTTTTGTATTTTTCATGATTTTTGAAAGTTTTTATGGTTCTAGATTTTTTTAAATTTTTTTGGAAGGAGTTTTGGCCCCAAACTTGGTAGACGTGATTTTTTTGGCATGCAAAAAAAAATTCAGCTAAAAACTCGAAGTGTATAAGATTTTGTGACCATTTGAAAAAAGTGCCCCCATTTCATACACTTTAATGGCTACTGGCAGCAAACCTGTAAAATCTCAAATGCTCTTTAAGGGGGTGTGAGTTCTCGAGGTTTGATGAGGGATAGGGGGCCAATATAAGGGCCAAGTACCAGCACCCATCGCACATCATGTGCGCACACACCCTCGGCCCCCTCGATCGTCGAAACCCCCAATGCCGTCGGTCAGGTTCTCCAACGATGGTGCCCCAGCGAAGAAAATTACGATGCCAGTACTTGCTTGAGCGCAGCATATGCTGCCGCAACCCTCGGTCAGATCCGATCTTAGACTGGGAATGAACTCCGTATGCCTAAGCCAATTGACGAAATGTGCGGGCGGGCGGGCGGGCGGGCGGGCACTACATCGACCAGAGAGACGGGATGCGTAAGCCGTGGATCGAAAGGGTGGTAGGTGGGTTTAGGCACGTCTCCATATTTCTGCCTGCCAATGCCATTTTTATGGCGTGTAAATTCATACAATGGTCCCTTAAGCCTTCACGTGAAGTTTCATGGCGAGACGACTCGTTTTCTATTTTTCACGATTTTTGACACTTTTTGTGGTTCGAGATTTTTAAAATTTTTTCGAAAGGGATTTTTGCCCAAAACTTGGTAGACGTGATCCTTGTATTTTTGTTGGCATGCACAAAACAATTCAGTAAAAAACTCGAAGTGTACAAGATTTTCTGACCATTTGAAAAAAGTGTCACCATTTCAAACACTTTAATGGCTACTGGCAGCAAACCTATAAAATCTCAAATGCTCTTTGAGGGGGTGTGAGTTCTTGAAGTTTGATGAGGGATAGGGGGCCAATATAAGGGCTAAGTACCAGCACCCATCGCATATCATGTGCGCACTCCCTCCCCGACCCCCCCGATCACCGGAACCCCAATGCTGTCGGTCGGGTTCTCTGATGTTGCTCCGATGATGGGCCCCGATGAAGAAAAATACGGCACCAGCACATGCTCGAGCCCAGCATGTGCTACCGCAACCCTCGGTCCTGTCAGATCTTAGACTGGGAATGAACTCCATATGCTTAGCTGGGAATGAACTCCATATGCTTAGACTGGGAATGAACTTCGTATGCCTAACTCAACCCATGAAATAAGCGTTCGGGCGCCTAGCTTGCCAGAGGGGCAGGATGCGCAAGCTGGGGATCATCCGGGTCCCCCTCTACGTGCTGCCGATCCTACTGCCGCAACCCTCGATTCGGTCCAATCTTAGACTGGGAATGAACTTCGTATGCTTAAGCCAACCGACGAAACGAGCGGGCGGGCGGGCACTATGCCGGCCTGAGAGACGAGATGCGCAAGCCGTGAATCGATAGGGTGGTAGGTGGGTTTAGGTACATCTTCATATTTTTGTGTGCCAATGCCATTTTTATGGCTTGTAAATTCTTACAATGGTCCCTTAAGCCTTCACGTGAAGTTTCATGGCAAGACAAGTCGTTTTCTATTTTTCACGATTTTTGAAACTTTTTGCGGTTCGGGATTTTTTAAAATTTTTTCGGAAGGATTTTTGGCCCCAAACTTAGTAGACATGATCCTTGTATTTTTTTTGGCATGCACAAAAAAAATCAGCTAAAAACTCGAAGTGTACAAGACTTTTGGACCATTTGAAAAAAGTGTCCCCATTTCAGACACTTTAATGGCTACTGGCAGCAAACCTGTAAAATGTTATATGCTCTTTAAGAGGGTGTGAGGTCTCGGGGTTTGATGAGAGATAGGGGGCCAATATAAGGGCCAAGTACCAGCACGCATTGCACATCATGTGCGCACACCCCCGTCGGCCCCCTGATCGCCGGAACCCCAATGTCATCGGTCAAGTTCTCCGACGATGCTCCGGTGATGGTGCCCCGATGAAGAAAAATGCGGCACCAGCACACGCCCGAGCCCTGTATGTGATGCTGCAACCCTCAGTCTGATCCAATTTTAGACTGGGAATGAACTCCGTATGCTTAGACTGGGAATGAACTCCATATGCCTAACTCAACCCATGAAATGAGCGTGCGGGCGATCAGCCTGCCAGAGGGGCAGGATTCGCATGCCGGTGATCGGTGAGTCCCCCTCTGCGTGTTGCCAATCCTGCTACCGCAACCCTCGATCCGGTCCGATCTTAGACTAGGAATGAACTCCGTATGCCTAAGCCAACCGACGAAACGAGCGAGCGGGCGGGCGAGCGGGCACTACGCTGGCCAGAGAGACAGGATGCGCAAGCCGTGGATCGATAGGGTGGTTGGTGGGTTTAGGCACATCTTCATATTTTCTGCATGCCAATGGCATTTTATTGGCTTGTAAATTCATACAATGGTCCCTTAAGCCTTCACAAGAGGTTTGATGGCAAGACAACTCATTTTCTATTTTTCACGATTTTTAAAAATTTTTACGGTTCGAGATTTTTTAATATTTTTTAGGAGGAAGTTTTGGTCCCAAACTTGGTAGACGTGATCCTTGTATTTTTTTTGGCATGCACAAAAACATTCAGCTAAAAACTCGAAGTGTACAAGATTTTGTTACCATTTGAAAAAAGTGTCCCCATTTCAGACAGTTTAATTGCTACAGGCAGCATACCTATAAAATCTCAAATGCTCTTTAAGGGGGTTTGAGTTCTTGAGGTTTGATGAGGGACAGGGGGCCAATATAAGGGCCAAGTACCAGCACCTATCGCACATCATGTGCGCACACCCCCCGGCCCCCCCGATCGTCGGAACCCCAATGCCGTCGGTCAGGTTCTCCGATGATGCTCCTACAATGGTGCCCCGTCGAAAAAAATACGACACCAGCAAATGCCTAAGCCCAGCATGTGAAGCCGCAACCCTCAGTCCGATCCGATCTTAGACTGGAATGAAATTTGTATGCCTAACCCAACCGACGAAACGAGCGGGCGGACGGGCGGGCGAGCACTACGTTGGCCAGAGAGACGGGATGCGCAAGCCGTGGAACGATAGGGTGGTAGGTGGGTTTAGGCACATCTTCATATTTCTACGTGCCAATGCCATTTTAATGGCTTGAAAATTCATACAATGGTCCCTTAAGCCTTCATGTGAAGTTTCATGGCAAGATGACTCATTTTCTATTTTTCATGATTTTTTAAACTTTTTACGGTTCGGGATTTTTTTAAATTTTTTTGGAAGGATTTTTGGCCCCAAACTAGGTAGACATGATCCTTGTATTTTTGTTGGCATGCACAAAAAAATTCAGCTAAAAACTCGAAGTGTACAGGATTTTATGACCATTTTAAAAAAGTGTCCCTATTTCAGACGCTTTAATGGCTACTGGCAGCAAACCTGTAAAATCTCATATGCTCTTTAAGGGGGTGTGAGTTCTCAAGGTTTGATGAGGGATAAGGGACCAATATAAGGGCCAAGTACCAGCACCCATCGCACATCATGTGCGCACACCCGCCGGCCCCCCGATTGTCGGAACCCCAATGCCGTCGGTCAGGTTCTCCGATGATGCTCCGTCAATGGTGCCCCGTCGAAGAGAAATGCGGCACCAGCACATGCTCGAGCCCAGCATCTGCTGCCCCAACCCTCGGTTCGGTCCGATCTTAGACTGGGAATGAACTCCTAGGCCTAAGTCAACCCACGAAACGAGCGTGCGGGTGCTCAACCGGCCAGAGGGGTGGGATGTGTAAGCTGGGGATCGACCGGGTGCCCCTCTGTGTGCTGCCGATCCTGCTGCTACAATCCTTGGTCTGCCCTGATCTTAGAATGGGAATGAACTCTGTATACCTAAGCCATCCGATGAAACGAGCAGGCGGGCGGGCACTACGCCGACCTGAGAGACGGGATGCGCAAGCCGTGGATCGATAGGGTGGCAGGTGGGTTTAGGCACATCTTCATATTTCTACATGCCAATGCCATTTTTATGGCTTGTAAATTCATACAATGGTCCCTTAAGCCTTCACGTGAAGTTTCATGGCAAGATGGCTCGTTTTCTATTTTTCATGATTTTTAAAACTTTTTACGGTTCAGGATTTTTTTTAATTTTTTTGGAAGGAGTTTTGTCCCCAAACTTGGAAGACATGATCCTTGTATTTTTTTTGGCATGCATAAAAAAATTCAGCTAAAAACTCGAAGTGCACAAGATTTTGTGACCATTTGAAAAAAGTGTCCCCATTTCAGACACTTTAATGGCTACTGGCAGCAAACTTGTAAAATCTCAAATGCTCTTTAAGGGGGTGTGAGTTCTTGAGGTTTGATGAGGGATAGGGGCCAATATAAATGCCAAGTACCAGCACCCATCTCACATCATGTGCGCACACCCCCCGGCCCCCCGATCGCGGGAACCCCAATGCCGTCGGTCAGGTTCTCCGGTGATGCTCCGGTGATGCTCCGACGATGGTGCCTCGGTGAAGAGAAATGCGGCACCAGCACATGCCCGAGCCTAGCATGTGCTGCTGTAACCCTCGGTCCAGTCCGATCTTGGACTGGGAATGAACTCCGTATGCTTAGACGGGGAATGAACTCCGTATGCCTAACTCAACCCATGAAATGAGCGTGCGGGTGCTCAACCGGCCAAAGGGGCAGGATTCACAAGCCGAGGATCGGCGAGTCCCCCTCTGCGTGCTACCAATCCTACTACCGCAACCCTCGGTCTGGTCTGATCTTAGACTGGGTATGAACTTCGTATGCCTAAGCCAACCAACGAAACGAGCGGGCGGGCAGGCGGGCGGGCCTTACTCTGGCCAGAGAGATGGGATGCGCAAGCCGTGGATCGATAGGGTGGTAGGTGGGTTTAGGCACATCTTCATATTTTCTGCATGCCAATGCCATTTTTATGGCTTGTAAATTCATACAATGGTCCCTTAAGCCTTCACGTGAAGTTTCATGGCAAGACGACTCGTTTTCTATTTTTCACAATTTTTAAAACTTTTTACGGTTCGGGATTTTTTAAAATTTTTTTGGAAGGGGTTTTGGTCCCAAACTTAGTAGACGTGATCTTTGTATTTTTGTTGGCATGCACAAAAGAAATCAGCTAAAAACTCGAAGTGTACAAGATTTTGGGACCATTTGAAAAGAGTGTCCCCATTTCAAACACTTTAATGGCTACTGGCAGTAAACCTGTAAAATCTCAAATGCTCTTTAAGGGGGTGTGAGTTCTCATGGTTTGATGAGGGATAGGGGGCCAATATAAGGGCCAAGCACCAGCACCCATCACACATCATGTGCGCACACCCCCCCGGCCCCCCCGATCACCGGAACCCTAATTTTGTCAATCAGGTTCTTCGGTGATGCTCCGACGATGGTGCCCTGGCGAAGAAAAATGTGGCACCAGCACATGCCTGAGCCCAGCATGTCCTGCTGTAACCCTCAGTCTGGTCCAATCTCAAACTGGGAATGAACTCCTTATGCTTAGACTAGGAATGAACTCCGTAAGCCTAAGTCAACCCACGAAACGAGCGTACGGGCACTCAGCCGGCCATAGGGGCGGGATGCGCAAGCTGGGGATCGGTCGGGGCCCCCTCTACGTGCTTTCAATCTTGCTGCCACAACCCTCAGCCCGGTCCTATCTTAGACTAGGAATGAACTCCGTATGCCTAAGCCAACCGACGAAACGAGCAGGCGGGCGGGCGGGCACTACGTCGGCCAGAGAGAAGGGATGCGCAAGCCGTGGATCGATAGGGTGGTTAGTTGGTTTAGGCACATCTTCATATTTCTGTGTGCCAATGCCATTTTTATGGCTTGTAAATTCATACAATGGTCCCTTAAGCCTTCACGTGAAGTTTCATGGCAAGACGACTCGTTTTCTATTTTTCATGATTTTTTAAACTTTTTGTAGTTCGGGATTTTTTAAAATTTTTTTGGAAGGAGTTTTGACCCCAAAGTTAGATGCGATCCTTGTATTTTTGTTGGCATGCACAAAAACATTAAGCTAAAAACTTGAAGTGTACAAGATTTTGTGACCATTTGAAAAAAGTGTCCCCATTTGAGACACTTTAATGGCTACTAGCAGCAAACCTGTAAAATCTCAAATGCTGTTTAAGGGGGTGTGAGTTCTCGAGGTTTGATGAGGGATAGGGGGCCAATATAAGGGCCAGGTACCAGCATCCATCGCACATCATCTGCGCATACCGCCCCAGCCCCCCCAATCGTCGAAACCCCAATGCCGCCAGTCATTGGGGCACCCATCGCACATCATGTGCGTTCACCACCTTCGGCCCCCCCGATCGCTGAAACCCTAATGCCGTTGGTCAGGTTCTCCGGTGATGCTCCGCGATGGTGCCCCGATGAAGAAAAATGCGGCACCAGCACATGCCCGAGCCAAGCATGTGCTACTGCAACCATCGGTCCGATCTAATCCTAGACTAGGAATGCACTCCGTATGCCTAAGCTAATCGACGAAACGAGCGGGCGGGCGGGCGGGCACTACATCGGCCAGAGAGATGGGATACGCAAGCCGTGGATCGATAGGGTGGTAGGTGGGTTTAGGCACATCTTCATATTTCTGCATGCCAATGCCATTTTTATGGCTTGTAAATTCATACAATGGTCCCTTAAGCCTTCACGTGAAGTTTCATGGCAAGACGACTCGTTTTCTATTTTTCACGATTTTGGAAACTTTTTGCGATTCAAGATTTTTTAAAATTTTTTCGAAAGGAGTTTTAGCCCCAAACTTGGTAGACGTGATCCTTGTATTTTTTTTGGCTTGCATAAAAAAATTCAGCTAAAAACTCGTGGTGAACAAAATTTTGTGACCATTTGAAAAAAGTATCCCCATTTCAGACACTTTAATGGCTACTAGCAGCAAACCTATAAAATCTCAAATGCTCTTTAAGGGGGTGTGAGTTCTCGAGGTTTGATGAGGGATAGGGGACCAACATAAGGGCCAAGTACCAGCACCCATCGCACATCATGTGCGCACAACCCCCCGGCCTCCCCGATCGTAGGAACCCCAACGCCGTCGGTTAGGTTCTCTAGCGATGCTCCGGTGACGGTGCCCCGATGAAGAAAAATCCGGCACCAGCACATGCCCAACCCCAACATGTGCTACCGCAACTGTCGGTCCGATCCGATCTTGGACTGGGAATGAACTCCGTATGCTTAGACTGGGAAAGAACTCCGTATCCTTAAGTCAACCCACGAAACGAGCATGCGGGCGCTCAACTGGCCAGAAGGGCGGGATGCGTAAGCAGAGGATCGATCGAGTCTCCCTCTGCGTGCTTCTGATCCTGCTCCTGCAACCCTCGATCTGATCTGATCTTAGACTGGGAATGAACTCCATATGCCTAAGCCAACCGACCAAACGAGCGGGTGGGTGGGCGGGCGGGCACTACGTCGGCCAGAGAGACGGGATGCGCAAGCCGTGGATCGATAGGGTGGTAGGTGGGTTTAGGCACCTCTTCATGTTTTTATGTGCCAATGCCATTTTTATGGCTTGCAAATTCATACAATTGCCCCTTAAGCCTTCACGTGAAGTTTCATTGCAAGACGACTCGTTTTTTATTTTTCACAATATTTGAAACTTTTTAAAGTTCGAGATTTTTTAAAAATTTTTCGAAAGGAGTTTTGGCCCCAAACTTGGTAGACGTGATCCTTGTATTTTTATTCGCAGGTACAAAAAAATTCAGCTAAAAACTCAAAGTTTAAAAGATTTTGTGACCATTTGAAAAAAGTGTCCCCATTTCATAGACTTTAATGGCTGCTGGTAGCAAACCTGTAAAATCTCAAATGCTCTTTAAGGGGGTGTGAGTTCTCGAGGTTTGATGAGGGATAAGGGGCCAATATAAGGGCCAAGTACCAGCACCCATCGCACATCATGTGCGCACAACCCCCCCAGCCTCCCTGATCGTCGGAACCCCAATGCCGCCGGTCAGGTTCTCCGGAGATGCTCCGGTGACGGTGCCCCGACGAAGAAAAATCTGGCACCAGCACATGCTCGAGCCCAGCATGTGCTGTCACAACCCTCGATCCGGTCTGATCTTAGACTGGGAATGAACTCCATAAGCTTAGACTGGGAATGAACTCCGTATGCCTAAGTCAACCCATGAAACGAGCGTGCGGGCGCTCAGTCGGCCAGAAGGGCAGGATGCGTAAGCCGAGGATCGATCGAGTCCTCTTCTACGTGCTTCTGATCCTGCTGTTGCAACCCTTGGTCTGATCCAATCTTAGACTAAGAATGAACTTCGTATGCCTAAGCCAACTGACCAAACGAGCGGGCGGGCAGACGGGCGGGCGGGCACTACGCCAGTCAAAGAGACGGGATGCGCAAGCCGTGGATCGATAGGGTGGTAGGTGGGTTTAGGCACATCTTCATATTTCTGCGTGCCAATGACATTTCTATGGCTTGTAAATTCATACAATGGTGCCTTAAGCCTTTACATGAAGTTTCATGGCAAGATGACTCCTTTTTTATTTTTCACGATTTTCAAAACTTTTTGCGGTTCAAGATTTTTTAAAATTTTTTCGAAAGGATTTGTGGTGCCAAACTTGGTAGACGTGATCCCTGTATTTTTGTTGACATGCAGCAAAAAATTCTGCTAAAAACTCGAAGTGAAAAAGATTTTGTGACCATTTGAAAAAAGTGTCCCCATTCTAGACACTTTAATGGCTACTGGTAGCAAACCTGTAAAATCTCAAATGCTCTTTAAAGGGGTGTGAGTTCTCGACATTTGATGAGGGATAGGGTGCCAATATAAGGGCCAAATACCAGCACCCATTGCACATCATGTGCGCACACCCCTCCCGATCGTCGGAACCTCAATGTCGCCAGTAAGGTTCTCTGGCGATGCTCCAGCGATGGTGCCTCGATGAAGAAAAATGAGGCACCAGCACATGCCCGAGCCCAGCATGTGCTGCCAGAACCCTCGAAATGAGCGTACGGGGGCTCAGCTGGCCAGAAGGGCAGGATGCACAAGCCAGGGATCGATCGAGCCCCCCACTGCGTGCTGCCGATCCTGCTGCCGTAACCCTCGGTCTGATAGGATCTTAGACCTTGTTTTTTTGTTGGCATGCACAAAAAAATTCAGCTAAAAACTCGAAGTGTACAAGATTTTGTGACCATTTGAAAAAAGGGTCCCCATTTCAGACACTTTAATGGCTACTAGCAGAAAACCTGTAAAATCGCAAAGGCTCTTTAAGGGGGTGTCAGTTCTCGAGGTTTGATGAGGGATAGGGGGCCAATATAAGGGCCAAGTACCAGCACCCATCGCACATCATGCGCACACACCCCCTCGGCCCCCTCGATCGTCGGAACCCCAATGTCGTCGGTCAGGCTCTCCGATGATGCTCCAGTGATAGTGCCCTGACGAAGAAAAATGCAGCACTAGCACATGCCCGAGCCCAGCATGTGCTGCCGCAACCCTTGGTCCGGTCCAATCGTAGACTGGGAATGAACTCCGTATGCTTAGACTGGGAATGAACTCCATATGCCTAAGTCAACCCACAAAACGAGCGTGCGGTCATTCAGCCGACCAGAGGGGTGGGATGCACAAGCCGGGGATCAATCGGGTCCCTCTCTACGTGCTACCGATCTTGCTACGACAACCCTCGGTCTGGTCTAATCTTACACTGGGAATGAACTTCGTATGCCTAAGCCAACCTACCAAACGAGCGGGCGGGCGGACAGGCGGGCGGGCACGATGCCGGCCAGAGAGACGGGATGCGCAAGCCGTGGATCGATAGGGTGGTAGGTGGGTTTAGGCACATCTTCATATTTCTGCATGCCAATGCCATTTTTATGGATTGTAAATTCATACAATGGTCCCTTAAGCCTTCACGTGAAGTTTCATGGCAAGACGACTCATTTTCTATTTTTCATGATTTTCAAAACTTTTTGCGGTTCGAGATTTTTTAAAATTTTTTCGGAAGGAGTTGTGATGCCAAACTTGGTAGACGAGATCCTTGTATTTTTGTTGGCATGCACCAAAAAATTCAGCTAAAAACTCAAAGTGAAAAAGATTTTGTGACCATTTGAAAAAAGTGTCCCCATTTCATACACTTTAATTGCTACTGGCAGCAAACCTGTAAAATCTCAAATGCTCTTTAACTGGGTGTGAGTTTTGGAGGTTTGATGAGGGATAGGGGGCCAATATAAGGGCCTAGTACCAGCACCCATCGGACATCGTGTGCGCACACCCCCCCGGATCCCCGATCGTCGGAACCCCAATGCCGTCGGTTAGGTTCTCCGATGATGCTCTGACGATGGTGCCCCGGTGAAGAAAAATGCGGCACCAGCACACACCCGAGCCCACATGTGCTGCCGCAACCCTCGGCCCGGTCTGATCTTAGACTGGGAATGAACTCTGTATGCTTAAACTGGGAATGAACTCCGTATGACAAAGTCGAGCCACGAAACGAGCGTGCGGGAGCTCAACTGGCCAGAAGGGGGCGATGCGCATGTCGAGGATCAACCGGGTCCCCCTCTGCGTGCTGCCGATCCTGCTGCCGCAACCCTTGGTCTGATTCAATTTTATACTGGGAATGAGCTCTGTATGCCTAAGCCAACCGATGAAACGAGCGGGCAGGCAGGCGGGCACTACGTCGACCAGAGAGACGGGATGCGCAAGCCGTGGATCAATAGGGTGGTAGGTGGGTTTAGGCATCTCTTCATATTTCTGTGTGCGAATGCCATTTTTATGGCTTGTAAATTCATACAATGGTCCCTTAAGCCTTCACGTGAAGTTTCATGGCAAGACAACTCGTTTTCTATTTTTCATGATTTTTGAAACTTTTTACGGTTCAGGATTTTTTAAAATTTTTTTGGAATGAGTTTTGTCCCCAAACTTGGTAGACATGATCCTTGTATTTTTATGGCATGCACAAAAACATTCAGCTAAAAACTCAAAGTGTACAAGATTTTGTGACCATTTGAAAATAGTGTCCCAATTTCAGACACTTTATTGGCTACTGGCAGCAAACCTGTAAAATCTCAAATGCTCTTTAATGCGGTGTGAGTTCTCAAGGTTTGATGAAGGATAGGGGGCCAATATAAGGGCCAAGTACCAGCACCCATCGCACATCATGTGCACACACCCCCCGGCCCCCCCGATCGACGGAACCCCAATGCCGTCGATTAAGTTCTCCGACGATGCTCCGGCGATGGTGCCCTGGTGAAGAAAAATGTGGCACCAGCACATGCCCAAGCCCAGCATGTGCTGTCGCAACCCTCAGTCTGGTCGATCTTAGACTGGGAATGAGCTTCGTATGCTTAGACTGGGAATGAACTCCGTATGCCTAAGTCAACCTGCGAAATGAGCGTGCGAGCGGTCAGCCGGCCAGAGGGGCGAGATGCACAAGCTGGGGATCGGTCGGGTCCCCCTCTACTTGCTGCCGATCCTGCTGTCACAACCCTTGATCCATTTTGATCTTAGACTAGGAATGAACTCCGTATGCCTAAGCCAACTGATGAAAAGAGCGGGCGGGAGGGCGTGCGGGCATTACTCCGGCCAAAGAGACGGGATGCGTAAGCCATGGATCGATAGGGTGGTAGGTGGGTTTAGGTTCATCTTCATATTTCTACATTCCAATGCCATTTTTATGGCTTTTAAATTCATACAATGGTCCCTTAAGCCTTCCCGTGAAGTTTCATGGCAAGACGACTCGTTTTCTATTTTTCATGATTTTCAAAACTTTTTAGGGTTCGAGATTTTTTAAAATTTTTTCGGAGGGAGTTTTAGCCCCAAACTTGGTAGATGTGATCCTTGTATTTTTGTTGGCATGCACAAAAAAATTCAGCTAAAAACACGAAGTGTACAAGATTTTGTGACCATTTGAAAAAGTCTCCCTATTTCAAACACTTTAATGGCTACTGGCAGCAAACTTGTAAAATCTCAAATGCTCTTTAAGGGGGTGTGAGTTCCCGAGGTTCGATGAGGGATAGGGGGGCCATATAAGGGCCAAATACCAGCACCCATCGCACAACATGGGCGCACACCCCCCGGCCCCCCCAACCGCCGGAACCCCAATGCCACCGGTCAGGTTCTCCGGTGATGCTCCGGTGATGGTGCCTCGGTGAAGAAAAATACGGTAACAGCACATGCCCGAGCCCAGCATGTGCTACCGTAACCCTCGCTTTGGTTTGATCTTAGACTGGGAATGAACTCCGTATGCTTAGATTGGGAATGATTTCCTTATGCGGGCCAAGTACCAGCACCCATTGCACATCATGTGCGCACACCCCCCTCGGCCCCCCTGATCGTCGAAACCCCAATGCGGTCGGTCAGGTTCTCCGACGATGGTGCCCCGACGAAGAAAAATATGGCACCAGCACATGCTCAAGCCCAGCATGTGCTACGATAACCCTCGGTCCGGTCCGATC
The DNA here is from genome assembly GCF_002303985.1 of Durio zibethinus. The sequence continues at coordinate 13,682,429 of NW_019167827.1, forward strand.
TTATATTGGGAATGAACTCCGTATGCTTAGACTGGGAATGAACTCCGTATGCCTAAGTCAACCCATGAAACGAGCGTGCAGGCGCTCAGCTGGCCAGAGAGGCAGGATGTGCAAGCCGAGGATCGATCGAGTCCCCCTCTGCGTGCTGCCGATCCAATAGCCACAACCCTCGATCCTATCCAATCTTAGACTGGGAATGAACTCCGTATGCCTAAGCCAACCGACGAAACGATCGGGCGGGCGGGCACTACGCCGGCCAAAGAGATGGGATGCGCAAGCCATAGATCGATATGGTGGTAGGTGGGTTTAGGCACATCTTCATATTTCTGCGTGCAAATGCCATTTTTATGGCTTGTAAATTCATACAATGGTCCCTTAAGCCTTCACGTGAAGCTTCACGTGAAGCTTCACGGCAAGATGACTCGTTTTCTATTTTTCATGATTTTTGAAACTTTTTGCAGCTCGAGATTTTTTAAAATTTTATTGGAATAAGTTTTGGCCCCAAAACTTGGTAGACGTGATCCTTTTATTTTTGTTGGCATGCACAAAAAAATTCAGCTAAAAACTTGAAGTGTACAAGATTTTGTGACCATTTGAAAAAAGTGTCCCCATTTCAGACACTTTAATGGCTACTGACAGCAAACCTGTAAAATCTCAAATGCTCTTTAAGGGGGTGTGAGTTCTCGAGGTTTGATGAGGGATAGAGGGCCAACATAAGGGCCAAGTACCAGCATCCATCGCACATCATGTGTGCACACCCCCCGGTCCCCTCGATAATCAGAACCCCAATGTCATCGGTCAGGTTCTCCGGCGATGCTCTGACGATGGTGCCCCGGTGAAGAAAAATATGGCACCAGCACTTGCTCGAGGCCAGCATGTGCTACGACAACCCTCGGTCCGGTCCGATCTTAGATTGGGAATGAACTCCATATGCTTAGACTAGGAATGAACTACGTATGCCTAAGTCAACCCACGAAACGATCGTGCGGGCGCTCAACCGGCCAGAGGGGTGGGATACGCAAGCCGGGGATCGGTTGGTCCCCCTCTGCGTACTACCGATCTTGCTGTCGCAACCCTTGATTTGGTCTAATCTTAGACTGGGAATGAACTCTGTATGCCTAAGTCAACCCACGAAACGAGCGTGAGGGCGCTCAGCCGGCCAGAGGGGCGGGATGCGCAAGTCGGGGATCGGCTGGGTCCCCCTCTGCGTGCTACCGATCCTGCTACCGCAACCTTCGGTTTGGTCTGATCTTAGACTAGGAATGAACTCCGTATACCTAAGGCAACTGACGAAACGAGCGGGAGGGTGGGCGGGCATTGCGTCGACCAGAGAGACGGGATGCACAAGCCGTGGATCAATAGGGTGGCAGGTGGGTTTAGGCACATCTTCATATTTCTGCATGCCAATGCCATTTTTATCGCTAGTAAATTCATACAATGGTCCCTTAAGCCTTCACGTGAAGTTTCATGGCAAGACGACTCGTTTTCTATTTTTCACGATTTTTGAAACTTTTTACGGTTTGAGATTTTTTAAAATTTTTTCGAAAGGAGTTTTGGCCCCAAACTTGGTAGACGTGATCCTTGTATTTTTGTTGGCATGCACAAAAAAATTCAGCTAAAAATCGAAGTGTACAACATTTTGTGACCATTTGAAAAAAGTGTCCCCATTTCAGACACTTTAATGGCTACTGGCAGCAAACCTGTAAAATCTCAAATGCTCTTTAAGGGAGTGTGAGTTCTCAAGGTTTGATGAGGGATAGGGGGCCAATATAAAGGCCAAGTACCAGCACCCATCGCACATCATGTGCGCACCCCCCGGCACCCCCGATCGCCAAAACCCCAATGCCATCGGTCAGGTTCTCTGACGATGCTCCGACGATGGTGCCCTGGCGAAGAAAAATACGGCACCAGCACATGCCCAAGCCCAGCATGTGCTGCCTCAACCCTCGGTCCAGTCCAATCTTAGACTAGGAATGAACTCCGTATGCTTAGACTGTGAATGAACTCTGTATGCCTAAGCCAACCAACGAAACGAGCGCGTGGGCAGGCACTACGTCGGCCAGAGAGACAGCATGCGCAAGCCGTGAATCGATAGGGTGGTAGGTGGGTTTAGGCACATCTTCATATTTCTGCATGCCAATGCCATTTTTATGGCTTGTAAATTCATACAATGGTCCCTTAAGCCTTCACGTGAACTTTAATGGCAAGACGACTCGTTTTCTATTTTTCTTGATTTTTGAAACTTTTTGGGGTTCAAGATTTTTTAAAATTTTTTTGAAAGGAGTTTGACCCCAAACTTGGTAGACGTAATCCTTGTATTTTTTTTGGCATGCACAAAAAAATTCAGCTAAAAACTCAAAATGTACAAGACTTTGTGACCATTTGAAAAAAGTGTTTCCATTTTAGACACTTTAATGGCAACTGGCAGCAAACCTGTAAAATCTCAAATGCTCTTTAAGGGGCTATGAGTTCTCAGGGTTTGATGAGGGATAGGGGGCCAATATAAGGGCCAAGTACCAGCACCCATTGCACATCATGTGCGCACAACCCCCCCGCCCCTTCGATCGTCGGAACCCCAATGCCGCCGGTCAGGTTCTCCGATATTGCTCCGGCAATGGTGCCCCGGTGAAGAAAAATATGGCACCAGCACATGCCTGAGCCCAGCATGAGCTGCCGCAACCCTCAGTCCGGTCCGATCATAGACTGGGAATGAACTCCGTATGCCCAAGTCAACCCACAAAACGAGCGTGCGGGCGCTCAGCCGGCCAGAGGGGCAGGATGCGTAAGTCGGGGATCAACCGGGTCACCCTCTGCGTGCTGCCAATCCTGCTGCTGCAGCCCTCGGTCCCATCCAATCTTAGACTGGGAATGAACTTCGTTTGCCTAAGCTTACCGATGAAATGAACGGGCAGGCGGGCATTACGCCGGCCAGAGAGACGGGATGCGCAAGCCGTGGATCGATAGGGTGGTATGTGGGTTTAGGTACATCTTCATATTTCTACGCGCCAATGCCATTTTTATGGCTTGTAAATTCATACAATGGTCCCTTAAGCCTTCACGTGAAGTTTCATGGCAAGACGACTCGTTTTCTATTTTTCACGATTTTCAAAACTTTTTACGGTTCGGGATTTTTTTAAATTTTTTCGAAAGGAGTTTTGGCCCCAAAGTTGGTAGACGTGATCCTTGTATTTTTGTTGCCATGCACAAAAACATTCAGCTAAAAAGTCAAAGTGTACAAGATTTTGTGTCCATTTGAAAAAAGTGTCCCCATTTCAGAGACTTTAATGGCTACTGGCAGCAAACCTGTAAAATCTCAAATGCTCTTTAAGGGGGTTTGTGTTATTGAGGATTGATGAGGGATAGGGGGCCAATATAAGGGCCAAGTACCAGCACCCATCACACATCATGTGCGCACACCCCTTGGCCCATCGATCGTCGGAATCCCAATACCGCCAGTCAGATTCTTCAGCAATGCTCCGACGATGGTGCCCCGGTGAAGAAAAATGCAGCACCAGCACATGCCCGAGCCCAGCTTGTGCTGCCACAACCCTCGGTCCGGTCGGATCTTAGACTGGGAATGAACTCCGTACGCTTAGACTGGGAATGAACTTTGTATGCCTATGTCAACCCACGAAACGAGCGTCCGGGTGCTCAGCCGGCCAGAGGGGCGGGATGCACAAGCCGGGGATCGATCGGGTCCCCCTCTACGTGCTGCTGATCCTACTACTGCAACCCTCAATTCGGTTTGATCTTAGACTGGGAATGAATTCTGTATGCCTAAGCCAACTGACGAAACGAGTGGATGGGCGGGCGGGTACTACGCCGGCCAGAGAGATGGGATGCGCAAGCCGTGGATCGATAGGGTGGTAGGTGGGTTTAGGCACATCTTCTTATTTCTGCATGCCAATGCCATTTTTATGGCTTGTAAATTCATACAATGGTCCCTTAAGCCTTCACGTGAAGTTTCATGGCAAGACGACTCGTTTTCTATTTTTCATGATTTTCAAAACATTTTACGGCTCGGGATTTTTTAAAATTTTTTTGAAAGAAGTTTTGGCCCCAAACTTGGTAGACGTGATTTTTGTATTTTTGTTGGCATGCACAAAAAATTCAGCTAAAAACTCGAAGTGTAAAAGATTTTGTGACCATTTGAAAAAAGTGTCCCCATTTCAGACATTTTAATGGCCACTGGCAGCAAACCTGTAAAATCTCAAATGCTCTTTAAGGGGTTGTGAGTTCTTGAGGTTTGATGAGGGATAGGGGGCCAATATAAGGTCAAGTACCAGCACCCATCGCACATGTTGTGTGCACACCCCCCAGCCCCCCCGATCGCCAGAACCCTAATGCCGTCGGTCAGGTTCTCCGACGATGCTCCGACGATGGTGCCTCGACAAAGAAAACTGCGACACCAGCACATGCCAGAGCCCAGCATGTGCTGTCGCAGCCCTTGGTCTGGTTTGATCTTAGACTGGGAATGAACTCCATATGCTTAGACTGGGAATGAACTCCGTATGCCTAAGTCAACCCACGAAACGAGCGTATGGGCGCTCAGCTGGCCAGAGGGGCGGGATGCGCAAGCCGGGGATCAGTCGGGTCCCCCTCTACGTGCTGCCTATCCTGTTGCCACAACCCTCGATCTGGTCTGATCTTAGACTGGGAATGAACTCCATATGCCTAAGCCAACCGGCGAAACTAGCGGTCTCGCTGGCGGACGGGCACTACACTGGCCAGAGAGACAGGATGTGCAAGCTGTGGATCGATAGGGTGGTAGGTAGCTTTAGGCACACCTTCATATTTTTGTGTGCCAATACCATTTTTATGGCTTGTAAATTCATACAATGGTCCCTTAAGCCTTCACATGAAGTTTCATGGCAAGATGAATCGTTTTCTTTTTTTCACGATTTCTGAAACTTTTTACGATTTGGGATTTTTTCAAATTTTTTCGAAAGGATTTTTTGCCCCAAAACTTGGTAGACGTGATACTTTTATTTTTGTTGGCATGCACAAAAAAATTCAGCTAAAAACTCGAAGTGTACAAGATTTTGTGACCATTTGAAAAAAGTGTCCCCATTTCAGACACTTTAACGGCTACTGCTAGCAAACCTGTAAAATCTCAAATGCTCTTTAAGGGGGTGTGAGTTATTGAGGTTTGATGAGGGATAGGGGGCCAATATAAGGGCCAAGTACCAACACCAATCGCACATCATGTGCGCACACCCCCCCGGCCCCCTCGATCGCTGGAACCCTAATGCCACCGGTCAGGTTCTCCGATGATGCTCCGATGATGGTGCCCCGACGAAGAAAAATGCAGCACCAGCACATGCCCAAGCCTAGCATGTGCTGCCGCAACCCTCAGTCTGATCCGCTCTTAGACTGGGAATAAACTTCGTATGCCTAAGCCAACCGACGAAACGAACGGGCAGACGGGTGGGCGGGCATTACGCTGGACAGAGAGATGGGATACGCAAGCCATGGATCGATAGGGTGGTAGGTGGGTTTAGGCACATCTTCATATTTCTACGTGCCAATGCCATTTTTATGGCTTGTAAATTTATACAATGGTCCCTTAAGCCTTCACGTGAAGTTTCATGTCAAGACAACTCGTTTTTTATTTTTCACGATTTTTGAAACTTTTTACAGTTCGGGATTTTTTTAAAATTTTTTCAAATGGATTTTTTGTCCCAAACTTGGTAGACGTGATCCTTGTATTTTTCTTGGCATGTACAAAAAAATTCAGCTAAAAACTCAAAGTGTACAAGATTTTGTGACCATTTGAAAAAAGTGTCCCCAATTCAAACACTTTAATTGCTACTGCCAGCAAACCTGTAAAATCTCAAATGCTCTTTAAGAGGGTGTGACTTCTCGAGGTTTGATGAGGGATAGGGGGCCAATATAAGAGCCAAGTACCAGCACCCATCCCACATCATGTGCGCACACCTCCCCGGCCCCCCGATCGCCGGAAACCTAATGCCGCCGATCATGTTTTCCGACGATGCTCCGACGATGGCGCCTCGGCGAAGAACAATGCGGCACCAGACATGCTCGAGCCCAGCATGTGCTGCTGCAACCTTCGATCCGATCCGATCTTAGACTGGGAATGAACTCCGTATGCCTAAGTCAACCCACGAAACGAGCGTGCGGGAGCTCAGCCGGCCAGAGGGGCGGGATGCGCAAGTTGGGGATCGGCCGGGTCCCCCTCTACGTGCTGCCAATCTTGCTGTCACAACCCTCGATCTGGTCTAATCTTAGACTAGGAATGAACTCCGTATGCCTAAGCCAACCGATGAAACGAGCGGGTGGGCGGGCGGGCACTACGTTGGCCAGAGAGACGGGATGCGCAAGTCGTGGATCGATAGGGTGGTAGGTTGGTTTGGGTACATCTTCATATTTCTGCATGCCAATGCCATTTTTATGGCTTGTAAATTCATAAAATGGTCCCTTAAGCCTTCACGTGAAGTTTCATGGCAAGACGACTCGTTTTCTACTTTTCACGATTTTAGAAACTTTTTACGGTTCGGGATTTTTTTAAAACTTTTTCAAATGGACTTTTGGCCCTAAACTTGGTAGATGTGATCCTTGTATTTTTGTTGGCATGCACAAAAAAATTCAGCTAAAAACTCGAAGTGTACAAGATTTTGTGACCATTTGAAAAAAGTGTCCCCATTTCAGACACTTTAATGGCTACTGGCAGCAAACCTGTAAAATCTCAAATGCTCTTTAAGGGGGTGTGAGTTCTCAAGGTTTGATGAGGGATAGGGGGCCAATATAAGGGCCAAGTACCAGCACCCATCGCACATCATGTGCGCACACCCCCCGGCCCTCCCGATCACCGGAACCTCAATGCCGCCGATAAGGTTTTCCTATGGTGCTCCAGCAATGGTGCCCTGATGAAGAAAAATACGACACCAGCACATGCCCGAGCCCAGCATTTGCTGTCGTAACCCTCGGTCCGGTTCGATCTTAGACTGGGAATGAACTCCGTATGCTTAGACTGGGGAATGAAACTCCGTATGCCCTAAGTCGAACCACGAACGAGCGTGCGGGCGCTCAGCAGGCCAGAGGGGTGGGATGCGCAAACCAGGGATCGGTCGGGTCCCCCTCTGCATGCTGTCGATCCTGCTACCGCAACCCTTGTTCGGTCCGATCTTAGACTGGGAATGAACTCCGTATGCCTAAGCCAACCGACGAAACGAGCGTGCGGGCGGGAGGGCGGGCACTACGCCGACCAGAGAGACGGGATGCGCATGCCGTGAATCGATAGGGTGGTAGGTGAGTTTATGCACATCTTCATATTTTTGCATGCCAATACCATTTTTATGGCTTGTAAATTCATACAATGGTCCCTTAAGCCTTCATGTGAAGTTTCATGGCAAGACGACTCGTTTTCTATTTTTCATAATTTTTGAAACTGTTTGCGGTTCGGGATTTTTTAAAATTTTTTCAGAAGGAGTTTTGGCCCCAAACTTGGTAGACGTGATCCCTATATTTTTGTTGGCATGCACAAAAAAATTCAGCTACAAACTGGAAGTGTACAAGATTTTGTGACCATTTGAAAAAAGTGTCCCCATTTCATCACTTTAATGGCTACTGGCAACAAACCTGTAAAATCTCAAATACTCTTTAAAGGGGTCTGAGTTCTCGAGGTTTGATTAGGGATAGGGGGCCAATATAAGGGCCAAGTACCAGCACCCATCGCACATCATGTGCGCACACCCCTCGGCCCCCTCGATCGCCGGAACCCCAATGCCATCGGTCAGGTTCTCCGATGATGCTCCGGCGATAGTGTCCCGACGAAGAGAAATGCGGTGCCAGCACATGCCTGAGCCCAACATGTGCTGCTGCAACCCTCGGTCTGGTCTGATCTTAGACTGGAAATGAACTCCGTATGCGTAAGTCAACCCACGAAACGAGCGTACGGGTGCTCAGCCGACCAGAGGGGCAGGATGCGCAAACCAGGGATCAACCGGGTCCCCCTCTGTGTGCTGTCGATGCTACTACCGTAACTCTCAGTCTGGTTCGATGTTAGACTGGGAATGAACTCCGTATGCCTAAGCCAACTGAGGAAACGAGCGTGCGGGAGGGCGGGCACTACGTCGGCCAGAGAAACCGGATGCGCAAGCCGTGGATCGATAGGGTGGTAGGTGAGTTTAGGCACATCTTCATATTTCTGTGTGCCACTGCCATTTTTATGGCTTGTAAATCCATACAATGGTCCCTTAAGCCTTCACGTGAAGTTTCATGGCAAGATGACTCGTTTTCTATTTTTCATGATTTTTGAAACTTTTTGTGGTTCGGGATTTGTTAAAATTTTTTCAGAAGGCGTTTTGGCCCCAAACTTGGTAGACGTGATCCTTGTATTTTTGTTGGCATGCACAAAAAAATTCAGCAAAAACTCGAAGTGTACAAGATTTTGTAACCATTTGAAAAAAGTGTCCCCATTTCAGACACTTTAACGGTTATTGCTAGCAAACCTGTAAAATCTCAAATGCTCTTTAAGGGGGTGTGAGTTCTCGAGGTTTGATGAGGGATAGAGGGCCAATATAAGGGCCAAGTACCAGCACCCATCGCACATCATGTGCGCACACCCCCCGTCCCCACCGATCGTTGGAACCCCAATGCCGTCGGTCAGGTTCTACGGCGATGCTCCGACGATGGTGCCCCGACAAAGAAAAATGCGGCACCAGCACATGCCCGAGCCCAGCATGTGCTACCGCAACCCTCGGTTTGGTCCGATCTTAGACTGGGCATAAACTCTTTATGCTTAGACTGGGAATGAACTCCGTATGCCTAAGTCAACCCACGAAATGAGCGTACGAGGGCTCAGCCGGCCAGAGGGGCGGGATGCGCAAGCCGGGGATCGATCGGGTCCCCCTCTGCGTGCTACCGATCCTTCTGCCACAACCCTTATTCTGATCCAATCTTATACTGGCAATGAACTCCGTATGCCTAAGCCAACCGACGAAACGAGTAGGCGAGAGGGCGCGCGGGCACTACCCTGGCCAGGGAGACGGGATGCGCGAGCCATGGATCGATAGGGTGGTAGGTGGTTTAGGTACATCTTCATATTTCTGCCTGCCAATGCCATTCTCATGGCTTGTAAATTCATACAATGGTCCCTTAAGCGTTCACGTGAAGTTTCATGGCAAGACGACTCGTTTTCTATTTTTCACGATTTTTGAAACTTTTTACGGTTCGAGATTTTTTAAAATTTTTTCAAAAAAAGTTTCCCCAAACTTGGTAGACGTGATCCTTGTACTTTTTTTGGCATGAACAAAAAAATTCAGCTAAAAACTCGAAGTGTACAAGATTTTGTGACCATTTGAACAAAGTGTCCCCATTTCAGACACCTTAATGGCTACTGGCAGCAAACCTGTAAAATTGAAGTGCTTTTTAAGGGGGTGCGAGTTCTCCAGGCTTGGTGAGGGATAGGGGGCCAATATAAGGGCCAAGTATCAGCACCCATTACACATCATGGTGCACACCCCCCCGGCCCCCCCGATCGTCGAAAACCCAATGCCGTCGGTCAGGTTCTCCAGCGATGCTCCGACGATGCTCCAGCAATGCCTCGGTGATGGTGCCCCGGTAAAGAAAAATGCTGCACCAGCACATGTCTGAGCCCAGCATGTGCTGCCGCAACCCTCGGTCCGGTCTGATCATAGACTGGGAATGAACTCTGTATGCCTAAGTCAACCCACGAAACGAGCGTGCGAACGCTCAACCGGCCAGAGGGGCAGGATGCACAAGCCGGGGATCGATCGGGTCCCCTCTGCGTGCTGCCGATCCTGTTGCTGTAACCCTCCTTCCGATCCAATCCTGCTGCCACAACCCTTAGTCTGATCCAATCTTAGATAGGGAATGAACTCCGTATGCCTAAGCCAACCGACGAAACGAGCGGGCGGGAGGGCGGGCAGGCACTACGTCGGCGAGAGAGACGGGATGCGCAAGCCGTGGATCGATAGGGTGGTAGGTGGGTTTAGGCACATTTTCATATTTCTGCATGCCAATGCCATTCTTATCGCTAGTAAATTCATACAATGGTCCCTTAAGCCTTCACGTGATGTTTCATGGCAAGACGACTCATTTTCTATTTTTCACAATTTTTGAAACTTTTTACGATTCGAGATTTTTTAAAATTTTTTCGAAAGGAGTCTTGGCCCCAAACTTGGAAGACATGATCCTTCTATTTTTGCTGGTGTGCACAAAAAAATTCAGCTAAATACTCGAAGTGTACAAGATTTTGTGACCATTTGAAAAAATAGTCCCCATTACAGACACTTTAATGGCTACTGGCAGCAAACCTGTAAAATCTCAAATGCTGTTTAAGGGGGTGTGAGTTTTCGAGGTTTGATGAGGGATAGGGGGCCAATATAAGGGCCAAGTACCAGCACCCATCTCACATCATGTGCACACACCCGCCCAACCCCCCCGATCGTCGGAACCCCAATGCCGCCGGTCAGGTTCTCCAGTGATGCTCCAACGATGGTGCCCTAACGAAGAAAAATGCAGCACCAGCACATGCCCGAGCCCAGCATGTGCTGCCGCAACTCTCGGTCTGATCCGATCTTAGACTGGGAATGAACTCCGTATGCCTCAACCAATCGACGAAACGAGCAGGCAGGCGGGCGGGCGGGCACTACGCTGGCTAGAGAGACGGGATGTGCAAGCCATAGATCGAAAGGTGGTAGGTGGGTTTAGGCACATCTTCATATTTCTGCATGCAAATGCCATTTTTATGGCTTGTAAATTCATACAATGGTCCCTTAAGCCTTCACGTGAAGTTTCATGGCAAGACGACTCGTTTTCTATTTTTCACGATTTTCAAAACTTTTTGCGGTTCGGGATTTTTTAAAATTCTTTCGAAAGGAGTTTTAGCCCCAAACTTGGTAGACGAGATCCTTGTATTTTTTTTGGCATGCACAAAAAAATTCAGCTAAAATCTCGAAGTGTACAAGATTTTGTGACCATTTTGAAAAAAGTGTCCCAATTTCAGGCACTTTAATGGCTATTAGCAGCAAACCTGTAAAATCTCAAATGCTTTTTAAGGGGTTGTGGGTTCTCGAGGTTTGATGAGGGATAGGGGGCCAATATAAGGGCCAAGTACCAGCACCCATCACATATCATGTGCGCACACCCCCCGGCCCCCCCGATCGTCGGAACCCCAATGCCGTCGGTCAGGTTCTCCGGCGATGCTCCGGTGATGATGGCCTGACGAAGAGAAATGCGGCACCAGCACATGCCCGAGCCCAGCATGTGCTGCCGCAATCTTCGGTCTGGTCCGATCTTACACTGGGAATGAACTCCATATGCTTTGACTGGGAATGAACTCCGTATGCCTAAGTGAACCCACGAAATAAGCGTGGGGGCGCTCAGCCGACCAGAGGGGCGGGATGCGTAAGCCAGAGATTGGTCGGGTCCCTCTCTACGTGCTGCCGAACTTGCAGCCCAACCCTCGGTCCGGTTCAATCTTAGACTGGGAATGAACTCTGTATGCCTAAGTCAATCGACGAAACGAGCGGGCGGGCACTACTCTGGCCAGAGAGACGGGATGCGCAAGCCGTGGATCGATAGGGTGGCCGGTGGGTTTAGGCACATCTTCATATTTCTGCATTCCAATGCCATTTTTATGGCTTGTAAATTCATACAATGGTCCCTTAAGCCATCACGTGAAGTTTCATGGCAAGATGACTCGTTTTCTATTTTTCACGATTTTCAAAACTTTTTACGGTTCGGGATATTTCAAAATTTTTTCACAAGGTGTTTTGGCCCCAAACTTGGTAGACATGATCCTTCTATTTTTATTGGCATGCACAAAAAAATTCAGCAAAAAAATCGAAGTGTACAAGATTCTGTGACCATTTGAAAAAAGTGTCCCCATTAAAGACACTTTAATGGCTACTGGCAGCAAACCTGTAAAATCTCAAATGCCCTTTAAGGGGGTGTGAGTTCTCAAGGTTTGATGAGGGATAGAGGGCCAATATAATGGCCAAGTACCAGCACCCATCGCACATCATGTGTGCACACCCTCCTCGGCCCCCCCGATCAGAGGAACCCCATTGCCGTCGGTCAGGTTCTCTGGCGATGCTCCGGCGATGGTGCCCTGACGAAGAAGAATGGGCACCAGCACATGCCCGAGCCCAGCATGTGCTACCGCTACCCTCGATCCGGTCTGATCTTAGACTGCGAATGAACTCTGTATGCTTAGACTAGGAATGAACTCCGTATGCCTAAGTCAACCCATGAAACGAGCTTACGGGCGCTCAGTCGACCAGAGGGGCAGGATGCACAAGCTGGGGATCGGCCGGGTCCCCCTCTACGTGCTGCCGATCCTGCTATCGCAACCCTCAATCCGGTCCAATCTTAGACTGGGAATGAACTCCGTTTGCCTAAGTCAACCGACGAAACGAGTGGAGGGGCGGGCGAGCGAGCGCTACGCCGGCCAGAGAGACGGGATGCGCAAGCCGTGGATCGATAGGGTGGTAGGTGGGTTTAGGCATATCTTCATATTTCTGCATGCCAATGAGATTTTTATGGCTTGTAAATTCATACAATGGTCCCTTAAGCCTTCATGTGAAGTTTCATGGCAAGACGACTCGTTTTTTATTTTTCATGATTTTCAAAACTTTTTGCGGTTCGGGATTTTTTAAAATTTTTTCAGAAGGAGTTTTGGCCCCAAACTTGGTAGAAGTGATCCTTGTATTTTTGTTGGCATGCACAAAAAAATTCAGCTAAGAACTCGAAGTGTACAAGATTTTGTGACCATTTGAAAAAAGTGTCCCTATTTCTGACACTTTAATGGCTACTGTCAGCAAACCTGTAAAATCTCAAATGCTCTTTAAGGGGGTGTGAGTTCTCGAGGTTTGATGAGGGATAGGGGGCGAATATAAGGGCCAAGTACCAGCACCCATCGCACTTCATGTGCGCACACCCTCCCCGGCCCCCCCGATCAGCGGAACCCCAATGCCGTCGGTCAGGTTCTCCGGTGATGCTCTAATGATGGTGCCCCGGTGAAGAAAAATGCAGCACCGGCACATGCCCGAGCCCAGCATGTGCTGTCGCAAACCTTGATCCAGTCCGATCTTAGACTAGGAATGAACTCCATATGCTTAGACTAGGAATGAACTTCGTATGCCTAAGTCAACCCACGAAACGAGCGTGCGGGCGCTCAGCCAGCCAGAGGTATGGGATGCGCAAGTCAGGGAACGGCAAGGTCCCCCTCTACATGTGACCGATCCTGCTGCCGCAACCCTCGGTCTGATCCAATCTTAGACTGGAAATGAACTCCGTATGCCTAAGCCAACCGACGAAACGAGCTGGCGGGCGGGCGGGCACAACGTCGGCCAGAGAGACAGGATGCGCAAGCTGTGGATCGATAGGGTGGTAGGTGGGTTTAGGCACATTTTCATATTTCTGCATGCCAATGCCATTTTTATGGCTTGTAAATTCATACAATCGTCCCTTAAGCCTTCACGTGAAGATTCTTGGCAAGACGACTCATTTTTTATTTTTCATGATTTTTGAAACTTTTTGCGATTAGGGATTTTGTAAAATTTTTTCAGAAGGAGTTTTGGCCCCAAACTTATTAGACGTGATCCTTGTATTTTTGTTGGCACGCACAAAAAAATTCAGCTAAAAACTCGAAGTGTACAAGATTTTGTGACCATTTGTAAAAAGTGTCTGCATTTCAGACACTTTAATGGCTACTGGCAGCAAACCTGTAAAATATCAAATGCTCTTTAAGGGGGTGTGAGTTCTCGAGGTTTGATGAGGGATAGGGGGCCAATATAAGGGCCAAGTACAACCACCCATCGCACATCAGGTGCGCACACCCCCCGGCCCCCCTAATCGTCGAAACCTCAATGCCGTTGGTGAGGTTCTCTGGCGATGGTGCCTTGATGAAGAAAAATGCGGCACCAGCACATGCCCGAGCCCAACATGTGCTGTCGCAACCCTCGGTCTGGTCCGATCTTAGATTGGGAATGAACTCCGTATGCTTAGACTGGGAATGAACTCCGTATGCCTAAGTTAACCACGAAATGAGCGTGCGGTCGCTCAGCCGGCCAGAGTGGCGAGATGCGCAAGCCGGGGATCGACCGGGTCTGACTCTCCATGCTGGCGATATTGCTGCTACAACCCTCGGTCCAGTTGGATGTTAGACTACGAATGAACTCCGTATGCCTAAGCCAACTGACGAAATGAGCGGACGGGCGGACGGGCGGTCACTACGCCAGCCAGAGAGACGAGATGCGCAAGCCGTGGATCGATAAGGTGGTAGGTGGGTCTAGGGACATCTTCATATTTCTGCATGCCAATGCCATTTTTATGGCTTGTAAATTCATACAATCGTCCCTTAAGCCTTCACGTGAAGTTTCATGGCAAGACGACTCATTTTTTATTTTTCATGATTTTTGAAACTTTTTGTGGTTTGGGATTTTTTAAAATTTTTTCGGAAGGAGTTTTGGCCCCAAACTTGGTAGAAGTGATCCTTGTATTTTTGTTGGCACGCACAAAAAAATTCAGCTAAAAACTCGAAGTATACAAGATTTTGTGACCATTTGAAAAAAGTGTCTCCATTTCAGACACTTTAATGGCTACTGGCAGCAAACCTGTAAAATCTCAAATGCTCTTTAAGGGGCTATGAGTTCTCGAGGTTTGATGAGGGATAGGGAGCCAATATAAGGGCCAAGTACCACCACCCATCGCACATCAAGTGCGCACACCCCCGGCCCCCCTAATCATCGGAACCCCAATGCCGTCGGTCAGGTTCTTCGATGATGGTGCCTCGACGAAGAAAAATGCGGCACCAGCACATGCCCGAGCCCAACATATGCTGTCGCAACCCTCAGTCTGGTCCGATCTGAGATTGGGAATAAACTCTATATGCTTAGACTGGGAATGAACTCCGTATGCCTAAGTTAACCCACGAAACGAGCGTCCGGGTGCTGAATCGGCCAACGGGGCGAGATGTGTAAGCCGGGGATCGACCGGGTCTGACTCTCTGTGCTGCCAATCTTGCTGCCATAACCCTCATTCCGGTTGGATGTTAGACTATGAATGACCTCCGTATGCCTAAGCCAACTGATGAAACGAGCGGACGGGCGGACGGGCGGTCACTACGTCGGCCAGAGAGACGAGATGCGCAAGCCGTGGATCGATAAGGTGGTAGGTGGGTTTAGGGACATCTTCATATTTCTGCATGCCAATGATATTTTTATGGCTTATAAATTCATACAATGGTACCTTAAGCCTTCATGTGAAGTTTCATGGCAAGACGACTCGTTTTCTATTTTTCACGATTTTCAAAACTTTTTACGGTTCGAGATTTTTTAAAATTTTTTCAGAAGGAGTTTTGGTATCGAACGTGGTAGACATGATCCTTGTATTTTTGTTGGCATGCAAAAAAAAATTCAGCTAAAAACTCAAAGTGTACAAGATTTTGTGACCACTTGAAAAAAGTGTCCCCATTTCAGACACTTTAATGGCTACCGGCAGCAAACCTATAAAATCTCAAATGCTATTTAAGGTGGTGTGAGTTCTCGAGGTTTGATGAGGGATAGGGGGCCAATATAAGGGCCAAGTACCAGCACCCATCGCACATCATGTGCGCACACCCCTCCCCCCCCGACCCCCCGATCGTCGGAACCCCAATGCCGCCGGTCAGGTTCTCCGGTGATGCTCCGGTGATGGTGCCTCAATGAAGAAAAAGGTGGCACCAGCAAATGCCCGAGCCCAGCATATGCTACCGTAACCCTCGGTCCGATCCGATCTTAGACTGGCAATGAACTCCGTATGCTTAGACTGGGAATGAACTCCGTATGCTTAGATTGGGAATGAACTCTGTATGCCTTAGTCAACCCACGAAACGAGCGTGCGGGCGCTCAGTCGGCCAGAGGGGCGGGATGTGCAAGCCGGGGATCGACCGTGTCCTCCACTGTGTGCTACCGATCCTACTACCGTAACCCTCGATCCGGTCTGATCTTAGACTGGGAATGAACTCTGTATGCCTAAGCCAATCGACGAAATGAGTGGGCGGACGGGCGAGCGGGCACTACGCCGACTAGAGAGACGGGATACGCAAGCCATGGATCAATAGGGTGGTAGGTGGGTTTAGGCACATCTTCATATTTCTGCGTGCCAATGCCATTTTTATGGCTTATAAATTCATACAATGGTCCCTTAAGCCTTCACGTGAAGTTTCATGGCAAGACGACTTGTTTTTTATTTTTCATGACTTTTGAAACTTTTTACGGTTTGGGATTTTTTAAAATTTTTTTGGAAGGCGTTTCAGCCGCAAACTTGGTAGACGTGATCCTTGTATTTTTTTTCGTATGCACAAAAAAATTTAGCTAAAAACTTGTGGTGTACAAGATTTTGTGACCATTTGAAAAAAGTGTCCCCATTTCAAACACTTTAATGGCTACTGGCAGCAAACCTGTAAAATCTCAAATGCTCTTTAAGGGGGTTTGAGTTCTCGAGGTTTGATGAGGGATAGAGGGCCAACATAAGGGCCAAGTACCAGCACCCATCGCACATCATGTGCGCACAGCCCCCGGCCCCCTAATCGCCGTAACCCCAATGCCATCTGTCAGGTTCTCCTGCGATGCTCCGGCGATGGTGCCCCGGCAAAGAAAAATGTGGCACCAGCACATGCCAGAGCCCAGCATGTGCTGTCGCAACCCTCGAGCCGATCCGATCTTAGACTGGGAATGAACTCCGCATGCTTAGACTGGGAATGAACTCTGTATGCCTATGCCAACCCACAAAACAAGCGTGCGGGCGCTTAGTCAGCTAGAGGGGCGGGATGCGTAATTCGGGGATCGACCATGTCCCCCTCTCTGTGCTTCCTATCCTGCTGCCACAATTCTCAATCCGATTCGATCTTAGACTAGGAATGAACTCCGTATGGCTAAGCCAACCGACGAAACGAGTGGGCAGGCGGGCGGGCGGGCACTACGCCGGCCAGAGAGACGGGATGCGCAAGCGATGGATCGATAGGGTGGTAGGTGGGTTTAGGCACATCATCATATTTCTGCATGCCAATGACATTTTTATGGTTTGTAAACTCTCACAATGGCCCTTTAAGCCTTCACGTGAAGTTTTATGGCAAGACGATTCGTTTTCTATTTTTCATGATTTTCGAAACTTTTTGCGGTTCGGGATTTTTTAAAATATTTTTGGAAGGAGTTTTGGCCCCAAACTTTGTAGACATGATCCTTGTATTTTTTTTGGCATGCACAAAAAAAATCAGCTAAAAACTCGAAGTGTACAAGATTTTGTGACCATTTGAAAAAAGTACCCCCATTTCAGACACTTTAATGGCTACTGGCAGCAAACTTGTAAAATTTCAAATGCTCTTCAAGGGGGTGTGAGTTCTTGAGGTTTGATGAGGGATAGGGGGCCAATATAAGGGCTAGGTACCGACACCCATCGCACATCATGTGCGCACACCCCCCGGCCCCCCAATCATCGGATCCCCAATGTCATCGGTCAGGTTCTCCGGCGATGGTGCCCCGGTGAAGAAAAACGCGGCACTAGCACATGCCCAAGCCCAGCATGTGCTGTCACAACCCTCGGTCCGATCCGATCTTAGACTGGGAATGAACTCCATATGCTTAGACTGGGAATGAACTCCGTATGCCTAAGTCAACCCATAAAATGAGCGTGCGGGCACTCAGCCGGCCAGAGCGACGAGATGCGCAAGCTGGGGATCGGTTGGGTCCCCCTCTGTGTGCTGCCAATCCTACTACCGTAACCCTCAGTCTGGTCTAATCTTACACAGGGAATGAACTCCGTATGCCTAAGCGAACTGACGAAATGAGCAGGCGGGCGGGCGGGCACTATGCCGACCAGAGAGACGGGATGCGCAAGCCGTGGATCGATAGGGTGGTAGGTGGGTTTAGGCACATCTTCATATTTCTGCATGCCAATGGCATTTTTATGGCTTGTAAATTCATACAATGGTCTCTTAAGCCTTCACGTGAAGTTTCATGGCAAGACGACTCGTTTTCTATTTTTGATGATTTTTGAACCTTTTTATGATTTGGGATTTTTTAAAATTTTTTCGGAAGGAATTTTGGCCCCAAACTTGGTAGATGTGATCCATGTACTTTTTTTGGCATGCACAAAAAAATTCATCTAAAAACTCAAACTGTACAAGATTTTGTGACCATTTGCAAAAACTATCACCATTTTAGACACTTTAATGGCTACTGGCAGCAAACCTGTAAAATCTCAAATGCTCTTTAAGGGGGTGTGAGTTCTCGAAGTTTGATAAGGGATAGGGGGCCAATATAAGGGCCAAGTACCAGCACCCATCGCACATCATGTGCGCACACCCCCCGGCCCCCCTATCGTCGGAACCTCAATACCACCGATCAGGTTCTCCGGTAATGGAGCCTCGACGAAGAAAAATACGGCACCAGCACATGCCTAAGCCCAGCATGTGCTGCCGTAACCCTCGGTCGGGTCCGATCTTAGACTGGGAATGAACTTCATATGCTTAGGCTGGGAATGAACTTCGTATGCCTAAGTCAACACACGAAACGAGCGTACGGGCGCTCAGCCGGCCAGAGGGGCGGGATGCGCAAGCCTGGGATCGCTTGGGTCCCCCTCTGCATGCTGCCGATCCTACTGTCGCAACCCTCAGTTCGGCCTAAACTTAGATTGGGAATGAACTTCGTATGCCTAAGCCAACCGACGAAACAAGCGGGCGGACGGGCGGGCGGGCACTACGCCGGCCAGAGACACGGGATGCGCATGCCGTGGATCGATAGGGTGGTAGGTGGGTTTAGGCACATCTTCATATTTCTACATGCCAATGTAATTTTTATCCCTTGTAAATTCATACAATGGTCCCTTAAGCCTTCACGTGAAGTTTCATGGCAAGACGACTCGTTTTCTATTTTTGACAAAATTTTGAAACTTTTTAAGGTTCGGGATTTTTTAAAATATTTTCAGAAGGAGTTTTGGCCCCAAACTTGGTAGACGTTATCCTTGTATTTTTTTTGGCATGCACAAAAAAATTCAGCTAAAAACTCAAAGTGTACAAGATTTTGTGACCATTTGAAAAAAGTGTCCCCATTTTAGACACTTTAATGGCTACTGGTAGCAAACTTGTAAAATCTCAAATGTTCTTTAAGGGGGTGTGAGTTCTCGAGGTTTGATGAGGGATAAGGGGCCAATATAAGGGCAAAGTACCAGCACCCATCGTACATCATGTGCGCACACCCCCCGGCCCCACGATCGTCGGAACCCCATTGCCGCTGGTTAGGTTCTCCGACGATGCTTCGACAATGGTGCCCCGACGAAGAAAAATGCCGCACCAACACATGTCCGACCCTAGCATGTGCTGCCGCAACCCTCAATCCGGTCTGATCTTAGACTGGGAATGAACTCCGTATGCCAAAGTCAACCCACGAAACAAGCGTGCGGGCGCTCAGCCGGCCAGAAGGGCGGGATGCGAAAGTCGGGGATCAGTCGGGTCCCCCTCTGCATGCTGCCGATCCTATTGTTGCAACCCTCCATCCGGTCTGATCTTAGACTAGGAATGAACTTCGTATGCCTAAGCCAACCGACGAAACAAGCGGGCAGACGGACGGGTGGGCACTACGCCGGCCAGAGACACGGGACGCGCACGTCGTGGATCGATAGGGTGGTAGGTGGGTTTACGCACATCTTCATATTTCTGCATGCCAATGCCATTTTTATGGCTTGTAAATTCATACAATGGTCCCTTAACCCTTCACGTGAAGTTTCATGGCAAGACGACTCGTTTTCTATTTTTCACGATTTTCAAAACTTTTTACGGTTAGGGATTTTTTAAAATTTTTTCGAAAGGTGTTTTGGCCCCAAACTTGGTAGACCTGATCCTTGTATTTTTTTTGGCATGCATAAAAAATTTCAGCTAAAAACTCAATTTGTACAAGATTTTGTGACCATTTGAAAAAACTGTCCCCATTTCAGACACTTTAATGGCTACTGGCAGCAAACCTGTTAAATCTGAAATGCTTTTTAAGGCGGTGTTAGTTCTCGAGGTTTGATGAGGGATAGGGGGCCAATATAAGGGCAAAGTACCAGCACCCATCACACATCATGTGCGCACACCCCCCCCGATCGATGGAACGCCAATGCCGCCGGTCAGGTTCTCCGGTGATGCTCCGACGATGGTTCCCCGTCGAAGAAAAATGCTGCAACAGCACATGCCCGAGCCCAGCATGTGCTGCCGTAACCCTCGGTCCGGTCCGATCTTAGACTGGGAATGAACTCCGTATGCTTAGACTGGGAATGAACTCCGTATGCCTAAGTCAACCCATGAAACGAGTGTACGGGCGCTCAACCGGCCAGAGGGGCGGGATGCGCAAGCCGAGGATCGGCCGGGTCCTCCTCTGCATGCTGCTGATCCTGCTATTGCAACCCTCGGTTCGGTCTAATCTTAGACTGGGAGTGAACTCCGTATGCCTAAGCCAACCGACGAAACGAGCAGACGAGCGGGCACTATGCCAGCCAGAGAGACGGATGCGTAAGCCGTGGATCGATAGGGTGGTAGGTGGGTTTAGGCACATCTACATATTTCTACATGCCAATGTCATTTTTATGGCTTGTAAATTCAAACAATGGTCCCTTAAGCCTTCACGTGAAGTTTCATGGCAAGACGACTCGTTTTCAATTTTTCATGATTTTTGAAACTTTTTGCGGTTCGAGATTTTTAAAAAAATTTTCCAAAGGAGTTTTGGCCCCAAACTAGGTAGACGTGATCCTTGTATTTTTGTTGGCATGCACAAAAAAATTCAGCTAAAAACTCGAAGTGTACAAGATTTCGTGGCCATTTGAAAAAAGTGTCCCCATTTCAAACACTTTAATGGCTACTGGCAGCAAACCTGTAAAATCTCAAATGCTATTTAAGGTGTGTGAGTTCTCGAGGTTTGATGAGGGATAGGGGGCCAATATAAGGTCCAAGTACCAGCACTCATCGCACATCATGTGCGCACACCCCCCCCGGCCCCCCTGATCATCGGAACCCCAATGCCACCAGTTAGGTTCTCCGGCGATGCTCCGACGATGGTGCCCCGACGAAGTAAAATGCGGCACCAGCACATGCCTGATCCCAGCATGTGCTGTCACAACCCTCAGTCCGATTCAATCTTAGACTGGGAATGAACTCCGTATGCTTAGACTAGGAATGAACTCTGTATGCCTAAGTCAACCCACGAAACGAGCGTGCGGGCGCTCAACCGGCCAGAGGGGAGGGATTCATAAGTTGGGGACCGGCTGGGTCCCCCTCTACGTGCTACCAATCCTAATGCCGTAACCCTCAATCCGGTCCGATCTTAGACTGGGAATGAACTCCGTATGCCTAAGCCAACTGACGAAACGAATTGGCGGGCGGGCGGCATGGCATTACGCCGGCCAGAGAAATGGGACGTGCAAGCCGTGGATCGATAGGGTGGTAGGTGGGTTTAGGCACATCTTGATATTTCTGCATGCCAATGACATTTTTATGGCATGTAAATTCATACCATGGTCCCTTAAGCCTTCACGTGAAGTTTCATGGAAAGACGACTCCTTTTCTATTTTTCATGATTTTGGAAACTTTTTGAGTTCAAGATTTTTTTAAATTTTTTGAAAGGATTTTTGGCCCCATACTTGGTAGACATGATCCTCGTATTTTTGTTGGCATGCACAAAAAAATTCAGCTAAAAACTCTATGTGTACAAGATTTCGTGGCCATTTGAAAAAAGTGTCCCCATTTCGGACACTTTAATGGCTACTGGTAGTAAACCTATAAAATCTCAAATGCTCTTTAAGGGGGTGTGAGTTCTCGAGATTTTGATGAGGGATAGGGGGCCAATATAATGGCCAAGTACCAGCACCCATCGCACATCATGTGCGCACACCCCCTGGCCCCCCCGATAGCTGGAACCCTAATGTCACTGGTCAGGTTCTCCGACGATGGTGCCCCAACAAAGAAAAATACGGCATCAGCACATGCCCGAGCCCAGCATGTGTTATCGTAACCCTTGATCTGGTCCGATCTTAGACTGGTAATAAACTCCATATGCTTAGACTGGGAATGAACTCTGTATGCCTAAGTCAACCCACGAAACAAGCGTGGGGGCGCTCAACCGGCCAGAGGGGCGGGATGTGCAAGCCGGGGATCGGCCAAGTCCCCCTTTACGTGCTACTGATCCTGCTGTGGCAACTCTCAATCCGGTCCAATCTTAGACTGGGAATGAACTTCGTATGCCTAAGCCAACCGACGAAATTAGTGGGCGGGCAGGCACTATGCCGACCAGAGAGACGGGATGCGCAAGTCGTGGATTTATAATGTGGTAGGTGGGTTTAGGCACATCTTCATATTTCTGCATGCCAATGCCATTTTTATGGCTTGTAAATTCATACAACGGTCCCTTAAGCCTTCACGTGAAGTTTCATGGCAGCACAACTGGTTTTCTATTTTTCACGATTTTTGAAACTTTTTGCGGTTCGGGATTTTTTAAAATTTTTTAGGAAGGAGTTTTGGCCCCAAACTTGGTAGGCGTGATCCTTGTATTCTTGTTGGCATGCACAAAAAAATTCAGCTGAAAACTCGAAGTGTACAAGATTTTGTGACCATTTGAAAAAGGTGTTCCCATTTCAGACACTTTAATGGCTACTGGCAGCAAACCTGTAAAATCTCAAATGCTCTTTAAGGGGGTGTGAGTTCTCGAGGTTTGATGAGGGATAGAGGGCCAATATAAGGGCCAAGTACCAGTACCCAACGCACATCATGTGCGCACACCCCCCAGCCCCCTCGATCGCTGGAACCCCAATGTCACCGGTCAGGCTCTTCGACGATGGTGCCCCGACGGAGAAAAATACGAAACCAGCACATGCCCGAGCCCAGCATGTGCTGTCACAACCCTTAGCCTGGTCTGATCTTACACTACGAATGAACTCCGCATGCGTAAGCCAACCGACGAAACGAGCGGGCAGGCGGTCGGGCGGGCACTACGCCGGCCAGAGAGACGGCATGCGCAAGCCGTGGATCGATAGGGTTTAGGTGGGTTTAGGAACGTCTTCATATTTTTGCCTGCTGATGCCATTTTTATGGTTTGCACAATCATACAATGGTCCTTTAAGCCTTCACGTGAAGTTTCATGGCAAAACGACTCGTTTTTTATTTTTCATGATTGTTGAAACTTTCTGTGGTTCGAGATTTTTTAAAATTTTTTTGGAAGGAGTTTTTGCCCTGAACTTGGTAGACGTTATCTTTGTATTTTTGTTGGCATGCAAAAAAAAATTCAGCTAAAAACTCGAAGTGTACAAGATTTTGTGACCATTTGAAAAAGGTGTTCCCATTTCAGACACTTTTATGGCTACTGGCAGCAAACCTGTAAAATCTAAAATGCTATTTAAGGGGTGTGAGTTCTCGAGGTTTGATGAGGGATAGGGGGCCAATATAAGGTCCAAGTACCAGCACCCATCGCACATCATGTGCGCACACCCCCCCGGCCCCCCTGATCATCGAAACCCCAATGCCGCCAGTTAGGTTCTCCAGCGATGCTCCGACGATTGTGCCCCGACGAAGTAAAATGTGACACCAGCACATGCCTGATCCCAGCATGTGCTGTCACAACCCTCAGTCTGAGTCGATCTTAGACTGGGAATGAACTCCGTATGCTTAGACTAGGAATGAACTCTGTATGCCTAAGTCAACCCATGAAACGAGCGTGCGGGCGCTCAACCGGCCAGAGGGGAGGGATTCACAAGCCCGAGACCGGTTGGGTCCCCCTCTGCGTGCTGCCAATCCTACTGCCGCAACCCTCGATCCGATCCAATCTTAGACTGGGAATGAACTCCGTATGCCTAAGCTAACTGACGAAACGAATGGGCGGGCAGGCGGTAAGGCACTACGTCGGCCAGAGAAATGGGATGTGCAAGCCGTGGATCGATAGGGTGGTAGGTGGGTTTAGGCACATCTTGATATTTCTGCATGCCAATGAAATTTTTATGGCATGTAAATTCATACAATGGTCCCTTAAGCCTTCACGTGAAGTTTCATGGAAAGACGGCTCATTTTCTATTTTTCATGATTTTGGAAACTTTTTGAGTTCAAGATTTTTTAAAATTTTTTCGGAAGGATTTTTGGCCCCAAACTTGGTAGACATGATCCTCGTATTTTTGTTGGCATGCACAAAAAAATTCAACTAAAAACTCGATGTGTACAAGATTTCGTGGCAATTTGAAAAAAGTGTCCCCATTTCAGACACTTTAATGGCTACTGGCAGCAAACCTATAAAATCTCAAATGCTCTTTAAGGGGGTGTGAGTTCTTGAGATTTTGATGAGGGATAGGGGGCCAATATAATGGCCAAGTACCAGCACCCATCGCACACCATGTGCGCACCCCCTCCGGCCCCCCCGATAGCTGGAACCCTAATGTCGCCGGTCAGGTTCTCCGATGATGGTGCCCCGACAAAGAAAAATATGGCACCAGCACATGCCCGAGCCCAGCATGTGCTGTCGCAACCCTCGGTCTGGTCCGATCTTAGACTGGTAATGAACTCTGTATGCTTAGACTGGGAATGAACTCTGTATGCCTAAGTCAACCCACAAAACAAGCGTGCGGGCACTTAGCCGGCCAAAGGGGCGGGATGTGCAAGCCGGGGATCGGCCGGGTCCCCTTTTACGTGCTGCCGATCCTGCTACGGCAACTCTCAGTCTGGTCCAATTTTAGACTGGGAATGAACTTCGTATGCCTAAGCCAACCGACGAAATGAGTGGGCAGGCGGGCAATACGCCGGCCAGGGAGACGGGATGCGCAAGCCGTGGATTTATAGGGTGGTAGGTGGGTTTAGGCACATCTTCATATTTCTGCATGCCAATGCCATTTTTATGGTTTGTAAATTCATACAATGGTCCCTTAAGCCTTCACGTGAAGTTTCATGGCAAGACGACTCGTTTTCTATTTTTCACGATTTTCAAAACTTTTTGCGGTTCATGATTTTTTAAAATTTTTTCGGAAGGAGTTTTGGCCCCAAACTTGGTAGACATGATCCTCGTATTTTGCTGGCGTGCACAAAAAAATTCAGCTAAAAACTCGAAGTGTGCAAGATTTTGTGACCATTTGAAAAATGTGTCCCCATTTCAGACACTTTAATGGCTACTAGCAGCAAACCTGTAAAATCTCAAATGCTCTTTAAGGGGGTGCGAGTTCTCGAGGTTTGATGAGGGATAGGGGGCCAATATAAGGGCCAAGTACCAGCACTCATCGTACATCATGTGCGCACACCCCCCCGGCCCCCCTGATCGTCGGAACCCCAATGCCATCGATCAGGCTTCCGGCGATGGTGCCCAGGCGAAGAAAAATCAGGAACCAACACATGCTCGAGCCCAGCATGTGCTGTCGTAACCCTCGGCCCGGCCTGATCTTAGACTGGGATTGAACTTCGCATGCCTAAGCTACCCGACGAAATGAGCGGACGGACGGTCGGGCGGGCACTACGTCGGCCAGAGAGACGGGATGTGCAAGCCATGGATCGATAGCGTTGTAGGTGGGTTTAGGCACATCTTCATATTTTTGCTTGCCGATGCCATTTTTATGGCTTGTAAAATCATACAATGGTCCTTTAAGCCTTCACATGAAGTTTAATGGCAAGATGACTCGTTTTCTATTTTTCATGATTTTTGAAACTTTTTGCGGTTTGGGATTTTTTAAAATTTTTTCGAAAGGAGTTTTGGCCCCGAACTTGGTAGAAGTGATCCTTGTATTTTAGTTGGCAGGCACAAAACAATTCAGCTGATGAGGGATAAGGGGCCAATATAATGGCCAAGTACCACCACCCATCGTACATCATGTACGCACACCCCCCGGCCCCCTGATCGTCGGAACCCCAATGCCGCCAGTCAGGTTCTCCGGTGATGCTTCGACGATGGTGCCCCGACGAAGAAAAATACGGCACCTGTACATGCCCGAACCCAACATGTGTTGTTGCAACCCTCGATCTGATTCGATCTTAGACTAGGAATGAACTCCGTATGCTTAGACTAGGAATGAACTCTGTATGCCTAAGTCAACCCACGAAATGAGCGTACGGGCGCTCAACCAGCCAGAGGGGCAGGATTCGTAAGTCGGGGATCAGCCGGGTCCCCCTCTGTGTGCCGCCAATCCTGTTGCCGCAACCCTCGATCCAGTCTGATCTTAGACTTGGAATGAACTCCGTATGCCTAAGCCAACCGACGAAACGAGTGGGCGGGCGGGCAGGCGAGCACTACGTCAGCCAGCGAAACGGGATGTGCAAGCCGTGGATAGATAGGGTGGTAGGTGGGTTTAGGCACATCTTCTTATTTCTGCATGCGAATGCCATTTTTATGGCTTGTAAATTCATACAATTGTCCCTTAAGCCTTCACGTGAAGTTTCACGGAAAGATGACTCGTTTTCTATTTTTCACGATTTTGGAAACTTTTTGAGTTCAGGATTTTTTAAAATTTTTTCGGAAGGAGTTTTGGCCCCAAACTTGGTAGACATGATCCTTGTATTTTTGTTGGCATGCACAAAAACATTCAACTAAAAGCTCGAAGTGTACAAGATTTTGTGGCCATTTCAGAAAAGTGTCCCCATTTCAGACACTTTAATGGCTACTAGCAGCAAACCTGTAAAATCTCAAATGCTCTTTAAAGGGGTTTGAGTTCTCGAGATTTAGATAAGGGACAGGGGGCCAATATAAGGGCCAAGTACCAGCACCCATCGTACATCATGTGCGCACACCCCCCGACCCCCCCGATCGCCGAAACCCTAATACCGCCGGTCATGTTCTTCGACGATGGTGCCCCGACGAAGAAAAATGCGACACCAGCACCTGCCTTTGCCTAGCATGTGCTACCGCAACCCTCGGTCTGGTCCAATCTTAGACTGGTAATGTACTCCATATGCTTAGATAGGGAATGAACTTCGTATGCCTAAGTCAACCCACGAAACAAACGTACAGGCGCTCAGCCGGCCAGATGGGCGGGATGCGCAAGCCGTGGATCGATAGGGTGGTAGGTGAGTTTAGGCACATCTTCATATTTCTATGTGCCAATGCCATTTTTATGGCTTGTAAATTCATACAGTGGTCCCTTAAGCCTTCACCTGAAGTTTCATGGCAAGACGACTCGTTTTCTATTTTTTATGATTTTCAAAACTTTTTACGGTTCAAGATTTTTTTAAATGTTTTTGGAAGGATTTTTGGCCCCAAACATGGTAGATGTGATCCCTGTATTTTTGTTGGCATGCAAAAAAAAATTCAGCTAAAAAATTGAAGTGTACAAGATTTTGTGGCCATTTGAAAAAAGTGTCCCCATTTCAAACACTTTAATGGCTATTGGCAGCAAACCTGTAAAATCTCAAATGCTCTTTAAGGGGGTGTGAGTTCTCGAGGTTTGATGAGGGATAGGGGGCTAATATAAGGGCCAACTACCAGCACCCATCGCACATCATGTGCGCACACCCCCTCCGACCCCCCCGATCGTCAGAACCCCAATGCCGTCGGTCAGGTTCTCCGACGATGCTCCAGCGATGGTGCCCCAGTGAAGAAAAATGTGGCACCAGCACATGCCCGAGCGTAGGATATGCTGCCACAACCCTTGGTCTGGTCTGATCTTAGACTGGGAATGAACTCCGTATCCTTAGACTGGGAATGAATATCGTATGCCTAAGTCAACCCACGAAACAAGCGTGCGAGCGCTCAGCCGGCCAGAGGGGCGGGATGCATAAGCCGGGGATCGGTCAGGTCCCCCTCTACGTGGTGCTGATCCTGCTACCGCAACCCTCGGTCCGATCCGATCTTAGACTGGGAATGAACTTCGTATGCCCAAGCCAACCGACGAAGTAAGCGGGCTGGTGGGCACCACGCCGGCCAGAGAGACGAGATGCGCAAGCTGTGAATCGATAGGGTGGTAGGTGGGTTTAGGCACATCTTCATATTTCTGCATGCCAATGCCATTTTTATGGCTTGTAAATTCATACAATGGTCCCTTAAGCCTTCACGTGAAGTTTCATGGCAAGATGACTCGTTTTCTATTTTTCACGATTTTTGAAGCTTTTTACGATTTGGGATTTTTTTAAATTTTTTCGGTAGAAGTTTTGGCCCCAAACATGGTAGACGTGATCCTTTTGTTTTTGTTGGCATGCACAAAAAAATTCAGCTAAAAACTTGAAGTGTACAAGATTTTGTGACCGTTTAAAAAAAGTGTCCCCATTTCAGACACTTTAATGGCTACTGGCAGCAAACCTATAAAATCTAAAATGCTCTTTATGGGGATGTGAGTTCTCGAGGTTTGATGATAGATAGGGGGCCAAAATAAGGGCCAAGTACTAGCCCGCATCGCACATCATGTGCGCACACCCCCCGATGGCCGGAACCCCAATGCCGTTGGTCTGATTCTCTGACGATGCTCCGATGATAGTGCCCCGACGAATAAAAATGTGGCACCAGCACATGCCCGAGCCCAGCATGTGCTGTCGCAACCCTCAGTCCGGTCCAATCTTAGACAGGGAATGAACTCCGTATGCCTAAGTCAACCCAGAAAATGAGGGTGCAGGCGCTCAGCCGGCCAGAGGGGCGGGATGTGCAAGCCGGGGATCGGTCGGGTCCCCCTTTGCATGCTGTCGATCCTGCTATCGTAACCCTCAATCTAATTTGATCTTAGACGGGGAATGAACTCCGTATGACTAAGCCAACCGGCGAAACGAGCGGGCGGGCACTACGCCGACCAGAGAGATGGGATGCGCAAGTCGTGGATCAATAGGGTGGTAGGTGGGTTTAGGCACATCTTCATATTTCTACGTGCCAATGCCATATTTATGGCTTGTAAATTCATACCATGGTCCCTTAAGCCTTCACATAAAGTTTCATGGCAAGACGACTTAGTTTCTATTTTTCATGATTTTTGAAACTTTTTGCGGTTCAGATTTTTTTAAATTTTTTGAGAAGGAGTTTTGGCCCCAAACTTGGTAGACGTGATCCTTGTTATTTTTTTGGCATGCAAAAAAAAATTCAGCTAAAAACTCGAAGTGTACAAGATTTGGTGACCATTTGAAAAAAGTGTCCCCATTTCGGACACTTTAATGGCTACTGGCAGCAAACTTGTAAAATCTCAAATGCTCTTTAAGGGGGTGTGAGTTCTTGAGGTTTGATGAGGGATAGGGGGCCAATATAAGGGCCAAGTACCAGCACCCATCGCACATCATGTGCGCACACCCCCCGGCCCACTCGATCATCGAAACCCCAATGCCGCCGGTCAGGTTCTCCGACGATGCTGCCTCGGCGAAGAAAAATGCGGCACCAGTACATGTCTGAGCCTAGCATGTGCTGCCGCAACCCTTGGTCCTATCTGATTTTAGACTGGGAATGAACTCCATATGCTTAGACTAGGAATGAACTCCGTATGCCTAAGTCAACCCACGAAATTAACGTGCGGGCGCTCAGCTAGCCAGAGGGGCGGGATGCGCAAGCCAGGGATCGGTCGAGTCCCCCTCTACGTGCTACCGATCCTGCTACTGCAACCCTTGGTCCGATCCAATCTTAGACTAGGAATGAACTATGTATGCCTAAGCCAACTGACGAAACGAGCAGGCGGACGGGCGGGCACTACGCCGGCCAGGGAGACGGGATGCGCAAGCTGTGGATCGATAGGGTGGTAGGTGGGTTTAGGCACATCTTCGTATTTTTGTGTGCCAATGCCATTTTTATGGCTTGTAAATTCATACAGTGGTCCCTTAAGCCTTCACGTGAAGTTTCATGGCAAGACGACTCTTTTTCTATTTTTCACGATTTTTGAAACTTTTTGCAGTTCAATATTTGTTAAAATTTTTTCGAAAGGAGTTTTGGCCCCAAACTAGGTAGACGTGATCCTTGTATTTTTGTTGGCATGCACAAAAAAATTCAGCTAATAACTCGGGGTGTACAAGATTTTGTGACCATTTGAAAAAAGTGTCCCCATTTCAGACACTTTAATGGCTACTAGCAGAAAACCTGTAAAATCTCAAATGCTCTTTAAGGGGGTGTGAGTTCTCGAGGTTTGATGAGGGATAGGGGGCCAATATAAGGGCCAAGTACTAGTATTCATCGCACATCATGTGCCCACATCCTCCCCCCAGCCCCCCCGATCGTCGGAACCCCAATGCCGCTGGTTAAGTTCTTCGACCATGCTCCGGCGACGGTGCCCCGATGAAGAAAAATGCGGCACCAGCACATGCCTGAGCACAGCATGTGCTGCCGCAACCCTCGGTCCGGTCTGATCTTAGACTGGGAATGAACTCCGTATGCCTAAGTCAAATCATGAAACGAGCGTGCGGGCGCTCAGCCGGCCAGTGGGTAGGGATGCGCAAGCTGGGGATCGGCCGGGTCCCCCTCTGTGTGCTGCTGATCCTGCTGCCGCAACCCTTGATTCGGTTCGATCTTAGACTGGGAATGAACTCTCTATGCCTAAGCCAACTGACGAAACGAGCGGGCAGGCGGGCGGGCGAGCACTACGTCGGCCAGAGAGACGGGATGCGCAAGCCATGGATCGATAGGGTGGTAGGTAGGTTTAGGCACATCTTCATATTTCTGCATGCCAATGCCATTTTGATGGCTTGTAAATTCATACAATGGTCCTTTAAGCCTTCACGTGAAGTTTCATGGCAAGACGGCTCGTTTTCTATTTTTCACGATTTTTGAAACTTTTTACGGTTCGAGATTTTTTAAAATTTTTTCGGAAAGAGTTTTGGCCCCAAACTTGGTAGATGTGATCCTTGTATATTTTGTTGGCATGCATAAAAAAATTCAGCTAAAAACTCTAAGTGTACAAGATTTTGTGACCATTTGAAAAAAATGTCCCTATTTCAGACACTTTAATGGCTACTGGCAGCAAACCTGTAAAATCTCAAATGCTCATTAAGGGGGTGTGAGCTCTCAAGGTTTGATGAGGGATAGGGGGCCAATATAAGGGCCAAGTACCAACACCCATTGCACATCATGTGCGCATACCCCCCGGCCCCCCCAATCACCGAAATCCCAATGCTGCCGGTCAGGTTCTCCGACGATGCTCCGACGATGGTACCCCGACGAAGAAAAATACGGCACCAGCACATGCCCGAGCCCAGCATGTGCTGTCGTAACCCTCGGTCCGGTCTGATCTTAGACTAGGAATCAACTCCATATGCTTAGGCTGGGAATGAACTCTGTAAGCCTAAGTCAACCCACGAAATGAGCGTGCGGGCGTTCAACTAGCCAGAGGGGCGGGATGCGCAAGCGGGGGATCAGTCGAGTCCCCCTCTGCGTGCTGCCGATCCTACTGCCGCAACCCTCTGTCCGGTCTGATCTTAGACTGGGAATGAACTCCGTATGCCTAAGCCAACCGACGAAACGAGCGGGCGGGCGGGGGGAGGGCACTACGTTGACCAGAGAGACGGGATGCGCAAGCCATGGATCGATAAGGTGGTAGGTGGGTTTAGGCACATCTTCATATTTCTGTGTGCCAATGCCATTTTTATGGCTTGTAAAATTATACAATGGTCCCTTAAGCCTTCACGTGAAGTTTCATGGCAAGACGACTCGTTTTCTATTTTTCATGATTTTTGAAACTTTTTGGGGTTTGGGATTTTTTTAAATGTTTTCGGAAGGAGTTTTGGCCCCAAACTTGGTAGACATGATTCTTGAATTTTTGTTGGCATGCATAAAAAAAATTCAGCTAAAAACTCGAAGTGTACAAGATTTTGAGACCATTTCAAAAAAAGTGTCCCCGTTTTAGACACTGTAATGGCTACTGGCAGCAAACCTGTAAAATCTCAAATGCTCTTTAAGGGAGTGTGAGTTCTCGAGGTTTGATGAGGGATATGGGGCCAATATAAGGGCCAAGTACCAGCACCCATCGCACATCATGTGCGCACACCCCCCCCGGCCCCCCAATCACCGAAACCCCGATGCCGTCGAATAGGTTCTCCGACGATGCTCTGGTGATGGTGCCCAGACGAAGAAAAATGCAGCACCAGCACATGCCCGAGCCCAGCATGTGCTATCGCAACCCTCGGTCTGGTCCGATCTCAGACTGGAATGAACTCCGTATGCTTAGACTGGGAATGAACTCCGTATGCCTAAGTCAACCCACGAAACAAGCGTGCGGGCGCTCAGCCGGCCAGAGGGGCGGGATGTGCAAGTCGGGGATCGACCGAGTCCCCCTCTGTTTACTGTCGATCCTACTACCGCAAGCCTCGGTCTGGTCTGATCTTAGACTCGGAATGAACTCCGTATGCCTAAGCCAACCGACGAAACGAGCGGGAGGGCGGGCGGGCACTACGCCGGCCAGAGAGACGGGATGCGCACGCCGTGGATCGATAGGGTGGTAGGTGGGTTTAGGCACATCTTCATATTTTTGCATGCCAATGCCATTTTTATGGCTTGTAAATTCATACAATGGTCCCTTAAGCCTTCACGTGAAGTTTCATAGCAAGACGACTCATTCCCTATTTTTCACGATTTTTGAAACTTTTTGCGATTGGAGGTTTTTTAAAATTTTTTTGAAAAGAGTTTTGGCCCCAAACTTGGTAGACATGATCCCTATATTTTTGTTGGCATGCACAAAACAATTCAGCTAAAAACTCGAAGTGTACAAGATTTTGTGACCATTTGAAAAAAGTGTCCACATTTCAGACACTTTAATGGCTACTGGCAGCAAACCTGTAAAATCTCAAATTCTCTTTAAGGGGGTGTGAGTTCTTGGGGTTTGATGAGGGATAAGGGGCCAATATAATGGCCAAATATCAGCACCCATTGTACATCATGTGCGCACACCCCCCAGCCCCCCCGATCGCTGAAACGCTAATGCCGCCGGTCAGGTTCTCCAATGATGGTGCCCCGACGAAGAAAAATACGGCACCAGCACATGCCCGAGCCTAGCGTGTGCTGCCACAATGCTCGGTTCGGTCCAATCTTAGACTCAGAATGAACTTCGTATGCCTAAGTCAAAACACGAAACTAGCAGCGGGCGCTAAGTCGGCCAGAGGGGCGGGATGCGCAAGTTGGGGATTCACCGGGTCCCCCTCTGCGTGCTGCCGATCCTGCTGCCGCAACCCTCGGTCCGCTCCTATCTTAGACTGGGAATGAACTCTGTATGCCTAAGCCAACCGACGAAACAAGCAGGCGGACGGGCGTGCTGCACTACACTGGCCAGAGAGACGGAATGCGCTAGCCGTGGATCGATAGGGTGGTAGGTGGGTTTAGGGATATCTTCATATTTCTGCATGCCAATGCCTTTTTTATCACTTGTAAATTCATACAATGGTCCCTTAAGCCATCACGTGAAGTTTCATGGCAAGACGACTTGTTTTCTATTTTTCACGATTTTCGAAACTTTTTACGGTTGGAGATTTTTTAAAATTTTTTTGGAAGGAGTTTTGGCCGCAAACTGGGTAGACCTGATCCTTGTATTTTTGTTGGCATGCACAAAAAAATTTAGCTAAAAACTCAAAGTGTACAGGATTTTGTGACCATTTGAAAAAAGTGTCGCCATTACAAACACTTTAATGGCTACTGGCAGCAAACCTGTAAAACCTCAAATGCTCTTTAAGGGCGTGTGAGTTCTCAAGGTTTGATGCGAGATAGGGTGCCAATATAAGGGCCAAATACCAGCACCCTTCGCACATCATGTGCGCACACCCCCCGGCCCCCCCGATCATCGGAACCCCAAAGCCGTCAGTCAGGTTCTCCGGTGATGGTGCCCCGACGAAGAAAAATGCGACACCAGCACAAGCCCGAGCCCAGCATACGTTGCCGCAACCCTCGGTCCGATCTGATCTTAGGTTGGGAATGAACTCCGTATGCTTAGACTGGGAATGAACTCCGTATGCCTAAGTCAACCCACGAAACGAGCGTGCGGGCACTCAACCGGTCAGAGGGGCGGGATGCACAAGCCGAGGATCGGTCGGGTCCCCCTCTATGTGCTGTCGATCCTGCTGATACAACCCTCAATCCGGTCCGATCTTAGACTGGGAATGAACTCCGTATGCCTAAGCCAACCGATGAAACGAGCAGGCGGGTAGGTGGGCACTACACCGGCCAGAGAGACGGGATGCACAAGCCATGGATCGATAGGGTGGTAGGTGGGTTTAAGCACATCTTCATATTTCTATCTGCCAAAGCCATTTTTATGGCTTGTAATTTCATTCAATGGTCTCTTAAGCCTTCATGTGAAGTTTCATGGCAAGACGACTCGTTTTCTATTTTTCACGATTTTTGAAAATTTTTGCGGTTCAGGATTTTTTAAAATTTTTTCGGAAGGAGTTTTGGCACCAAACTTGGTAGACGTGATCCTTGTATTTTTGTTGGCATGGACAACAAATTCAGCTAAAAACTCGAAGTGTAGAAGATTTTGTGACCATTTGAAAAAAGTGTCCCCATTTCAGACACTTTAATAGCTACTGGCAGCAGACCTGTAAAATCTCAAATGCTCTTTAAGGGGGTGTGAGTTCTTGAGGTTTGATGAGGGTTAGGGGGCCAATATAAGGGCCGAGTACCAGCACCCATTGCACATCATGTGCGCACACCCCCCGGCCCCCCCGATCGTCGGAACCCCAATGCCGCCGGTCTGATTCTCCGACGATGCTCCGACGAAGAAAAATACGAGACCAGCACATGCCCGAGCCCTGCATGTGCTGCCACAAGCCTCGGTCTGGTCCGGTCTTAGACTGGGAATGAACTCTGTATACCTAAGCCAACTGATGAAACGAGCGGGTGGACGCTATGCCGACCAGAGAGACGGGGTGCGCAAGCCGAGGATCGGTCGGGTCCCATTCTACGTGCAATCGATCCAACTACCGCAACCCTCGGTCTGGTCTGATCTTAGACTAGGAATGAACTCTGTATGCATATGCCAACCGATGAAACGAGCGGGCGGGCGAGCGGACGGGCGGGCACTACGCCGGCCAGAGAGACGAGATGCGTAAGCCGTGGATCGATAGGGTGGTAGGTGGGTTTAGGCACATCTTCATATTTCTATGTGCCAATGCCATTTTTATGGCTTGTAAACTCATACAATGGTCCCTTAAGCCTTCACGTGAAGTTTCATGGCAAGACGACTCGTTTTGTATTTTTCATGATTTTCGAACCTTTTTGGGGTTCGGGATTTTTTAAAATTTTTTCGGGTGGAGTTTTGGCCCCAAACTTGGTAGGCGTGATCCTTCTATTTTTTTTCGCATGCACAAAAAAATTCAGGTAAAAACTTGAAGTGTACAAGATTTTGTGACCATTTGAAAAAAGTGTCCCCATTTTAGACATTTTAATGGCTACTGGCGGCAAACCTGTAAAATCTCAAATGCTCTTTAAGGGGGTGTGAGTTCTCAAGGTTTGATGACGGACAGGGGGCTAATATAAGGGCCAAGTACCAGCACCCATCACACATCATGTGCACACACCCCCCTTGTCCCCCCCGATTGCCAGAACCCCAATGCCGCCAGTCAGGTTCTTTGTTGATGCTCCGGCGATGGTGCCCCGACGAAGAAAAATGCGGCACCAGCACATGCCCGAGCCCAGAATGTGCTACCGCAACCCTCGGTCCAGTCTGATCTTAGACTAGGAATAAACTCCGTATTCTTAGACTGGGAATGAACTCCGTATGCCTAAGTCAACCTACAAAATGAGCGTGCGGGTGCTCAGCCGGCTAGAGGGGCGGGATGCGCAAGTCTGGGATTGGTCGGGTCCCCCTTTGCGTGCTATCGATCCTACTACCGCAACCCTCAATCCAGTTTGATCTTAGACTGGGAGTGAACTCTGAATGCCTAAGCCAACCGACAAAACGAGCGGACGGGCGAGCACTACGCCGGCCAGAGAGATGGGATGCGCAAATCGTGGATCGATAGGGTGGTAGGTGGGTTTAGGCTTATCTTCATATTTCTGCATGCCAATGCCATTTTTATGGCTCGTAAATTCATACAATGGTCCCTTAAGCCTTCACGTGAAGATTCCTGGCAAGACGACTCGTTTTCTATTTTTCACGATTTTGAAACTTTTTGCGGTTCGAGATTTTTTAAATTTTTTCGGAAGGAGTTTTGGCCCCAAACTTGGTAGATGTAATCCTTGTATTTCTGTTGGCATGCACAAAAAAATTCAGCTAAACACTCGAAGTGTACAAGATTTTGTGACCATTTGAAAAAAGTGTTCCCATTTCAGACACTTTAATGGCTACTGGTAGCAAACCTGTAAAATTTCAAATGCTCTTTAAGAGGGTATGAGTTCTCGAGGTTTGATGAGGGATATGAGGCCCATATAAGGGCCAAGTACCAGCACCATCACACATCATGTGCGCACACCCCCTCGGCCCCCCGATCGTCGGAACCCCAATGTCGCCGGTCAGGTTCTCCGGTGATTCTCCAGCGATGGTGCCCCGACGAAGAAAAATGTGGCAACAGCACATGCCCAAGCCCAGCATGTGCTGCTGCAACCCTCGGTCCAGTCCGATCTTATACTGGGAATGAACTCCATATGCCTAAGTCAACCCATGAAATGAACGTGCGGACGCTCAGCCGGCCAGAGGGGTGGGATGCGCAAGCCAGGGATCGAAAGGGTCCACCTCTGCGTGCTATCGATCCTGCTACCACAACCCTCAGTCCGATCTGATCTTAGACTGGGAATGAACTCCGTATGCCTAAGCCCACCAATGAAACGAGCAAGCGGGCGGGCAGGCGGGCACTACGCCGTCCAGAGAGACGGGATGCGCAAGCCGTGGATTGATAGGGTGGTAGGTTGGTTTAGGCACATCTTCATATTTCTGCATGCCAATGCCATTTTCATGGCTTGTAAATTCATACAATGGTCCTTTAAGCCTTCAAGTGAAGTTTCGTGGCGAGACGAGTCATTTTCTATTTTTCATGATTTTTGAAACTTTTTACGGTTTAGGATTTTTTAAAATTTTTTCGGAATGTCTTTTGGCCCCAAACTTGGTAGACATGATCCTTGTGTTTTTGTTGGCATGCATAAAAAATTTCAGCTAAAAACTCGAAGTGTACAAGATTTTGTGACCATTTGAAAAAAGTGTCCCCATTTCAGACACTTTAATGGCTACTGGCAGCAAACCTGCAAAGTCTCAAATGCTCTTTAAGGGGGTGTGAGTTCTCGTGGTTTGGTGAGGGATAGGGGGCCAATATAAGGGCCAAGTGCCAGCACCCATCGCACATCATATGCGCACACCCCCCGATCGCCGGAACCCCAACGTCGTCGGTCAGGTTCTCCGACGATGCTTTGGCGATGGTGCCCCGGTGAAGAAAAATGCGGCACCAACACATGCTCGAGCCCAGCATGTGCTGCCGTAACCCTCGGTCCGATCCGATATTAGACTGGGAATGAACTCCGCATGCTTAGACTGGGAATGAACTCCGCATGCTTAGACTGGGAATGAACTCTGTATGCCAAAGTCAACCCACGAAACGAGTGTGCGGGCGCTCAGCCGGCCATAGGGGCGGGATGCGCATGTCGAAGATCTGCTGGATCCCCCTCTGTGTGCTGCTGCAACCCTTGGTCCGATCTGATCTTAGACTGGGGATCAACTCCGTATGCCTAAGCCAACCGATGAAACATACGGGCGGGCGAGCGGGAGGGCACTACGTCGGCCAGAGAGACGGGATGTGCAAGCCGTGGATCAATAGGGTGGTAGGTGGGTTTAGGCACATCTTCATATTTCTGTGTGCCAATGCCATTTTCATTTCTTGCAAATTCATACAATGGTCCCTTAAGGCTTCACGTGAAGTTTCATGGCAAGACGACTCGTTTTCTATTTTTAATGATTTTGGAAACTTTTTGGGGTTCGAGATTTTTTAAAATTTTTTTGAAAGGAGTTTTTTCCTTAAACCTGGTAGAGGTGATCCTTGTATTTTTTTTTTTGCATGCACAAAAAAATTCAGCTAAAAACTCGAAGTGTACAAGATTTTGTGACCATTTGAAAAAAGTGTCCCCATTTCAGACACTTTAATGGCTACTGGCAGCAAACCTGTAAAATCTCAAATGCTCTTTAAGGGGGTGTGAGTTCTCCAGGTTTGATGAGGGATAGGGGGCCAATATAAAGGCCAAGTACCAGCACCCATCGCACATCACATGCGCACACCCCCCGACCTCCCGGACGCAGGAACCCCAATGTCGCCGGTCAGGTTCTCCGGTGATGCTCTGACGATGGTGCCCCGACGAAGAAAAATGCGACACCAACATTGCCCGAGCCCATCATGTGCTGTTGCAACCCTCGGTCAGGTTCGATCTTAGACTGGGAATGAACTCTGTATGCTTAGACTGGGAATGAACTCTGTATGCCAAAGTGAACCCATGAAACGAGCGTGCGGATGCTCAGCTGGCCAGAGGGGCAAGATGCGTAAGCCGAGGATCGAAAGGATCCACCTCTGCGTGCTGTCGATCCTGCTATCGCAACCCTCAGTCTGGTCCAATCTTAGACTGGGAATGAACTTCGTATGCCTAAGCCAATCGACAAAACGAGCGGGCGGGAGGACGACCGGGCAGTATCCTGACCAGAGAGACGAGATGCAGAAGCCGTGGATCGATAGGGTGGTAGGTGGGTTTAGGCATATCTTTATATTTCTGTGTGCCAATGCCATTTTTATGGCTTGTAAATTCATACAATGGTCCCTTAGGCTTCACGTGAAGTTTCATGGCAAGACGACTCGTTTTCTATTTTTCATGATTTTTGAAACATTTTACGGTTCGGTATTTTTTAAAACTTTTTTGGAAGGAGTTTTGGCCCCAAAATTGGTAAACGTGATCCTTGTATTTTTGTTGATATGCACAAAAAAATTCAGCTAAAACTCGAAGTGTACAAGATTTTGTGACCATTTGAAAAAAGTGCCCCCATTTCAGACACTTTAATGGCTACTGGCAGCAAACATATAAAATCTCAAATGCCTTTAAGGGGGTGTGAGTTCTCGAGGTTTGATGAGGGATAGGGGGCCAATATAAGGGCCAAGTACCAGCACCCATCGCACATCATGTGCGCATAGCCCCCCGGCCCACCCGATCGTCGGAACCCCAATGCCGTAGGTCAGGTTCTCCGACGATGCTCCGGTGATGCTGCCTCGACGAAGAAAAATGCGGCACCAGCACATGCCCGAGCCCAGCATCTGCTACCACAACCCTCGGTCTGGTCTGATCTTAGACTGGGAATGAACTCCGTATGCTTAGTCTGTGAATGAACTCTGTATGCCTAAGTCAACCCACGAAACGAGCATGCGGGCGCTCAGCCGGCCAAAGGGGCGGGATGCGCAAGCCGGGGATCGATCGGGTCTCCCTCTGTGTGTTTTCGATCCTGCTGCCGCAACCCTTGGTCTGGTCTGGTCTTAGATTGGGAAATGAACTTCGTATGCCTAAGCTAACCGACGAAACGAGCGGGCGGGCGGGCGGGCACTACATCAGCCAGAGAGACGGGAAGTGCAAGCCGTGGATCGATAGGGTGGCTGGTGGGTTTAGGCACATCTTCATATTTCTGTGTGCCAATGCCATTTTTATGGCTTGTAAATTCATACAATGGTCCCTTAAGCCTTTACGTGAAGTTTCATGGCAAGACGACTCGTTTTCTATTTTTCAAGATTTTTGAAACTTTTTGCGGTTCGGGATCTTTTAAAATTTTTTTGGAAAGAGTTTTGGCCCCAAACTTGGTAGACGTGATCCTTGTATTTTTGTTGGCATGCCCAAAAAAATTCAGCTAAAAACTCGAAGTGTACAAGATTTTGTGACCATTTCCAAAAAGTGTCCCTATTTAAGACACTTTAATGGCTACTGGCAGCAAACCTATAAAATCTCAAATGCTTTTTAAGGGGTGTGAGTTCTTGAGATTTGATGTGGGATAGGGGGCCAATATAAGGGCCAAGTACCAGTATCCATCGCACATCATGTGCGCACACCCCCCCGGCCCACCCGATCGTCGAAACCCCAATGCCGCCGGTCATGTTCTCCGGTGTTGCTCTAGCGATGGTGCCCAGGTGAAAAAAAATATGGCACCAGCACATGCCCGAGCCCAACATGTGCTGGTGTAACCCTCGGTCTGATCCGATCTTAGACTGGGAATGAACTCTATATGCCTAAGTTAACCCACGAAACGAGCGTGCGGGCGCTCAGTCGGCCAGAGGGGTGGGATGCATAAGCCGGGGATCGGCCGTGTCCCCCTCTACGTGATGCCAATCCTGCTACCATAGCCCCAGTCCAGTCTGATCTTAGACTGGGAATGAACTCCGTATGTGTAAGCCAACCGACGAAACGAGCGGGCGAGCGGGCGGGCAGGTGAGCACTTCGTCGGCCAGAGAGGCGGGATGCGCAAGATGTGGATTGATGGGGTGGTAGGTGGGTTTAGGCACATCTTCATATTTCTATGTGCTGATGCCATTTTCGTGGCTTGTAAATTCATACAATGGTCACTTAAGCCTTCACGTGAAGTTTCATGGCAGACACTCGTTTTCTATTTTTCACGATTTTTAAAACTTTTTGTGGTTCGAGATTTTTTAAAATTTTTTCCGAAGGATTTTTGGCCCCAAACTTGGTAGACGTGATCCTTGTACTTTTGTTGGCATGGACAAAAAATTCAGCTAAAAACTCGAAGTGTACAAGATTTTGTGACCATTTGAAAAAAGTGTCCCCATTTCAGACACTAGAATGGCTACTGGCAGCAAACCTGTAAAATCTCAAATGCTCTTTAAGGGGGTGTAAGTTCTGGAGGTTTGGTGAGGGATACGGGGCCAATATAAAGGCCAAGTACCAGCACCCATCGCACATCATGTGCGCACACCCCCCCGGCCCCCCCGATCGCCGGAACCCCAATGTTGTCGGTCAGGTTCCCTAGTGATGCTCCGACGATGGTGCCCCGATGAAGAAAAATGTGGCACCACCACATGCCCGAGCCCTGCATGTGCTACTGCAACCCTCGGTCCGATCTGATCTTAGACTGGGAATGAACTTCGTATCCACGAAGTGAGCGTGCGGGATGCGCAAGCCGAGGATCGGTCAAGTCCCCCGCTACGTGCTGTTGATCCTGCTGTCGCAACCCTCGGTCCAGTCCTAATCTTAGACTAGGAATGAACTCCCTATGCCTAAGCATCCGATGAAACAAGCAGGCGGGCGGGTGGACGGGCACTACGTCGGCCAGAGAGACGGGATACGCAAGCCATAATCGATAGGGTGGTAGGTGGGTTTAGGCACATCTTAATATTTTCTGTGTTCCAAAGCCATTTTTCTGGCTTGTAAATTCATACAATGGTCCCTTAAGCTTCACGTGAAGTTTCA
Organism: Durio zibethinus; assembly: GCF_002303985.1. Next base: position 13,723,687 of record NW_019167827.1, read on the forward strand.
TTGCAAGACGATTTGTTTTCTATTTTTCACGATTTTTGAAACTTTTTGCTGTTCGAGATTTTTAAAATTTTTTTGCAAGGAGTTTGGGCCCCAAACTTGGTAGACGTGATCCTTCGTATTTTTGTTGGCTTGCCAAAAAAGTCAGCTAAAACAACGAAGTGTAACAAGATTTTCTGACCATTTGAGAAAAGTGTCCCCATTTAAGACACTTTAATGGCTTACTTGCAGTTAAACCTGTAAAATGTCAATGCGCTTTAAAAGGCGTGTTGAGTTCTCGAGGTTTGAATGAGGGATAGGGAGGGCCAATATAAGGGCCAAGGTAACCAGCCCATCAGACATCAATGTGCGGCACACCCCCCGACCCCCACGATGCGTCGGGAAACCTAATACCGTCGATCAGGTTCTCCGGTGATGCACCGACGATGGTGCCCTAAGACGAAGAAAAATGCGGCACCAGCACATGCCTGAGCCTAGCATGTACTGCTGCAACCCTCGGATTGGTCCGATCTTAGACTGGGAATGACCTCCGTATCCTTAGATTGGGAATGAACTTCATATGCCTAAGTCAACCCACCAAATGAGCGTGCGGGCACTCAGTCGGGCAAAGGGGCGGGATTCCCAAGCTGGGGATTGGCCCGATCCCCCTCTACGTGCTACCGATCTTGCTACTGCAACCCTCGATCCAGTCTGATCTTAGATTGGGAATGAACTCCGTATGCCTAAGCCAACTGACGAAACGAGCGGGCATTCGGGCGGGCACTCTGTCGGCCAGAGAGACGGGATGCGCAAGCCGTGGATCGATAGGGTGGTAGGTGGGTTTAGGGCACATCTTCATATTTCTGCATTCCAATGCCATTTTTATGGCTTGTAAATTCATACAACGGTCCCTTAAGCCCTCACGTGAAGTTTCATGGCAAGAGGATTCATTTTCTTTTTTTCATGATTTTTGAAACTTTTTACGGCTCGGGATTTTTAAAATTTTTTCGGAAGGAGTTTTAGCCCCGAAATTGGGTAGACATGATCCTTGTGTTTTTGTTGGCATGTATAAAAAAATTTAGCTAAAAACGCAAAGTGTACAAGATTTTGTGACCATTTGAGAAAAGTGTCCCCATTTAAGACACTTTAATGGCTACTGGCAGCAAAACCTGTAAAATCTCAAATGCTCTTTAAAGGGGTGTGAATTTTCGATGTTTGATGAGGGATAAGGGGCCAATATAAGCGGCCAAGTACTAGCACCCATCAAACATCATGTGCGCACACCCCCCCGACCCCCCGATCGCCGGAACCTCAATGCCGTCGGTCGGAGTTCTCCGACGATGCTTCGACGATGGTGCCCCGACGAAGAAAAATGCTACACCAGCACATGCCCGAGCCCAGCATGTTGCTGCCGCAACCCTCGGTCTGGTCTGATCTTAGATTGGGAATGAACTCCGTATGCTTAGATTGGAGTGAACTCCGTATGCCTAAGTCACCCACGAAACGAGCGTGCGGGCGCTCAGCCGGCCAGAGGGGTGGGATGCCCAAGTCGGGGATCGCCCGGGTCCCCCTCTGCGTGCTGCTTATCCTGCTGCCACATACCCTTGATCTCATCTGATCTTAGACTAGGAATGAACTCCGTATGCCTAAGCCAACCGACGAAACGAGTGGGACGGGAGCGCAATACGCCGGCCAGAGAGATGGGATGCGCAAGCCGTGGATTGATAGGGTGGTAGGTGGGTTAGGCACATCTTCATATTTCTACGTGGCAATGCCATTTTTATGGCTTGTAAATTCATACAATGCTCCTTAAGGCCTTCACGTGAAGTTTCATGGCAAGATAACTCGTTTTCTATTTCTCATTATTTTTGAAACTTTTTACGGTTTGAGATTTTTTAAATTTTTCGGTAGGAGTTTTGGCCCAAACTTGGTAGACATGATCCTTGTATTTTTTCGGCATGCACAAAAAAATTCAGCTAAAAATTCGAAGTGTACAAGATTTTGTGACCATTTGAAAAAAGTGTCACCATTTCAGACACTTTAATGGCTACTGGCAGCAAACCTGTAAAATCTGAAATGCTCTTTAAAGGGGTGTGAGTTCTCGAGGTTTGATGAGGGATAGGGGCCCAATATAAGGGCCAAGTACCAGCACCCATCGCACATCATCTGCGCACACCCCCCCGGCCCCCCGATCGCCAGAACCCCAATGCCGCCGGTCAGGTTCTCCGGCGATGCTCCGGTGATGGTGCCCCGACGAAGAAAAATGTAGCACCAGCACATGCCCGAGCCCAACATATGCTCCCATAACGGTCTGATCCGATCTTAGACTGGGAATGAACTCCGTATGCCTAAGTCAACCCATGAAATGTGCGTGTGGGTGCTCAGCCGGCCAGAGGGGCGGGATGCGCAAGCCGGGGACCGACAGGGTGCCCCTCTGCATGCTATCGATCCTACTGTCGCAACCCTCGGTTCGGTCTGATCTTAGACTGGGAATGAACTCCGTATGCCTAAGCCAATCGATGAAACGAGCGGGCGGGTGGGCTGGCGGGCACTACGTCGGGCAGAGAGACGGGATGCGAAAGCCGTGGATCGATAGGGTGGTAGGTGGGTTTAGGCACATCTTCATATTTCTATGTGCCAATGCCATTTTTATGAATTGTAAATTCATACAATGGTCCCTTAAGCCTTCACGTGAAGTTTCATGGCAAGACGACCCGTTTTCTATTTTTCACGATTTTTGAAACTTTTTACGGTTCTGGATTTTTTAAAATATTTTTTAGAAGGAGTTTTGGCCCCGAACTTGGTAATTGTGATCCTTGTATGTTTTTTGGCATGCACAAAAAAATTCAGCTAAAAACTCGAAGTGTACAAGATTTTGTGACCATTTGAAAAAAATGTCCCCATTTCAGACACTTTAATGGCTACTGGCAGCAAACCTGTAAAATCTCAAATGCTCTTTAAGGGGGTGTGAGTTCTCGAGGTTTGATGAGGAATAGGGGGCCAATATAAGGGCCAAGTACCAGCACCCATCACACATCACGTGCGCACAACCCCCTGGCCCCCCGATCGTCGGAACCCCAATGCCGCTGGTCAGGTTCTCCGGTGATGGTGCCCCGACGAAGAAAAATACGGCACCAGCACATGCCTGAGCCCAGCATGTGCTGTCGTAACCCTCGGTCTGGTCTGATCTTAGACTGGGAATGAACTCCGTATGCTTAGACTGGGTGTGACCTCCGTAAGCCTAAGTCAACCCACGAAATGAGCGTGCAGGTGCTCAGTCGGCCAGAGGGGTGGGATGTGCAAGTCGGGGATCGACCGGGTCCCCCTCTACGTGCTGCCGATCCTGTTACCGCAACCCTTGGTCTGGTCTGATCTTAGACTGGGAATGAACTCCGTATGCCTAAGCGAACCGATGAAACGAGCGGCGGGCGTGCACTACACCAGCCAGAGAGACGATATGCGCAAGCCGTGGATCGATAGGGTGGTAGGTGGGTTTAGGCACATCTTCATATTCCTGCATGCCAAAGCCATTTTTATGCTTGTAAATTCATACAATGGTCCCTTAAGCCTTCACGTGAAGTTTCATGGCAAGATGACTCATTTTCTATTTTTCATGATTTTTGAAACTTTTTACGGTTTGGGATTTTTTAAAATTTTTTCGGAAGGAGTTTTGGCCCCAAACTTGGTAGACGTGATCCTCGTATTTTTGTTGGCATGCATAAAACAATTCAGCTAAAAACTCGAATTGTACAAGATTTTGTGACCATTTGAAAAAAGTGTCCCCATTTCAGACACTTTAATGGCTACTGGCAGCAAACCTGTAAAATCTCAAATGCTCTTTAAGGGGGTGTGAGTTCTCGAGGTCTGATGAGGGATAAGGGGCCAATATAAGGGCCAAGTACCAGCACCCATCACACATCATGTGCGCACACCCCCCCGACCCCGCCGATCACTGAAACCCCAATGCCGCAAGTCAGGTTCTCCGGCGCTGCTCCGATGATGGTGCCCCGACGAAAAAAAATATGGCACCAGCACATGCCCGAGCCCAGCATGTGCTGCCGCAACCCTCGGTCTGATCCGATCTTAGACTGGGAATGAACTCCATATGCGTAAGCCAGCCAACAAAATGAGCGGGCGGGCACTACGCCGGCCAGAAA